>JAVJIF010027647.1:0-86340 GCA_038442645.1 Agave tequilana | reverse complement strand
AAATAAGTAGGAGAGTGAGGAGATATTTGTTATAGGGTTGGGAATTGGACACGTGGCAAGCCAGGAAGCAAGGAAAGAAAAGGAAGATGAAGAAAGGAAAAAAAGAGAATGAGAACTAATAAAATATTATTATAATAATAGGTAAATTTTGGGTAATTCAGAAATCCCCATAAATTCTCAAAGGTAGAAACTGTCACCCTGATAATATGTGAAATCAGATTTAAAAATCCAACTTATTTTGCAAATAAAAAATTCCTGAATTGATCGACAATACCAGTGGACGCCGTTTTGGAGATTTGTAAAATAAATCAGAAAATTTTCAAAAAAATCTAAAACATTAAAATCAATATCTGAAACTAAAGTCGGTCTAGTTTGACTATCAGAAGAATCAAATCAAGTAGTTACACTGGGATTAAAGTCCCGGGTTTGGACTCGGGCTGACTTTGTGTCCAAAGATCCTGGTGTGATACTAATAAGACTATAAATAATCACAAAACAAAACTAAATACGAAAAAAATAGTAATATCGATTGAAAATTTGGGACACATATCTAAGTACGTATTGCGGAGACGAGATGTTATAGATTTTGGCTTTTATTCATCTTCCTTGTAATAAGGTTGAAACCCAATAAGTGATTTAACAATAATGTTCCACTACAAATATCCTTCAATATAACATAATAATGTCAATATAAGCAAACTTTATTTTGACATAGAGATTAATATATTACTTCACACCTATTTAGCAATCAATATTTAGAAAACAATTGTACATAACAAGAACAATAACAAATCCATAACATTCTCATGCTCAACAAAATTCATACAAGAGCATAAACTTAATTTATAAAACAAAATTCCTAACTGGAGATACAAGTAAAGGACTGTACCCACCAAGTCTTCAGTCAATTTGATTGTCCATCTTCTTAGATGGATGGTTAAGATATAAAACTTATAACGGGGTTTCGGGATAGTGTGAGTCGGGTGCGGGTTTATTGCAGTCCGTGTTGGCTGTGTTTTCACTAAATTCCTAACCTGGCCCGATTGTTTTACTTCATATTTTAGAGTCACCTCTTCGGATTCGGACAGGTTTTTAAGGGGTAAAAAAAACTTGGCTTTTTCGGGCCGGACAGGCGGGGTTCGGGTTTAAACCCGACCCAATTTTCACCCCCGTCAACACCCCCGCCCTCAAGAGGCCGGTAGTCTGAGGCAGTCCTCAGTAGCAGAAAGTCTTGCCGTTGAGTTAGTGGGGAACTCAAATCCGACTGAAATGACCTCATTCAGGGCGTCTCATCATGAGTGATTGTCCTCTTCCTGGCCTTAAATGAGCAGAAGAGAACAAGATTCCTTTTTCCTTAAAAGATATGACCAGTGAAAATGGAAAAAGGAAAAAACAAAAACCTTACAGGGAAAGCAAAAACCTTACAGGAAAAAAAAGATCAACGGCCCAACAATTTTTAATTTTGAATTATTTTAATTTGTTAGACGTTGAAAACCGCAAAAATCTCGTGTTGTAATTAGTTTGTCCTTTTAATAGTCCCACATCGGGCAAAACCTGTCACTTTTGCCATATAAAAGACTGGCTTTCAACCATTGGACCGAGCAGTGAGGACGACTTGTGTAAACAGTGATAGATTGGTTCCATCACAATTGTCTGATATCCCGACGAATGCTACACATCTGAGCTCAAAAAACCCTAGTAGTTTATTTTTTTTTCGTTTTCTTGTCAGAGATATCGTTTGTTAATAGTAATTATTGGATAAAGTTGCGCTTAATTAATTTCCTTTATTATTGAATAAACTGTCACTACAATCAAATGAAGAATAATGTGTTTTTTTGTTAGTTTATTAGAAAACTTCGTACTAACTTAACCCCCATCATCATCCCTATTTCCTGAGTTCCATGTGAAAAATGATGTTTGTTTCTGTAGCAAATCTAATGCTTATAATATTATTTTTAGATTTTAATGCAAAAGTTAACAGCAAATTAGTTAGAGTAGTCGTTTTAAAGGGAGAAGAGCCAAGGTTTAATCCCGGAGCCTCTGAATGTATTAAAACTTTTTTATTGATAAATGAAAAAATGTTAATAAATCGTGAATAATATTATGAATAAATCTCGTTTAAGTTTAATGCGGTAATAATTCACCGTCAATTCGCCAATAATTCAGAGATGATTCTCCAATAAATTGGCCGATAATTCGGAATTCGCCAATAAAAGCTCGGAAAAAGCTCCTCAATAATTCATGTATTCGTCTATAATTCGGTAATATTCGTCATTAATTCGCGGTTTGCGTTAAAGGAAAAAATGTGAACGTCATAAATGGGTTGAACGGGTTATAGATAAGTAATCTGGTTAGTCTAAATTGCTACCCATAAGACTCAGCGACCAAACGACGAGTCTATTTCCTTCAAACAACACACATATTATAAGACAGTCATTCTCTGCGTTGACACGTGAGATTGACCCTCTTATAATATTATAAGAGGTCTAAAAAATTTAAAGTTTTATCCTTTTGAAACCCGACATCTTATTCACATATCAATACATGATTGATCGTCCTATAATATGTGCCTGACTCACGCACATGAACCGAACCCTTAGAAACAGTGCCTGGGAAAAGGAAAGCCCTCCTTGATTCTCCCCCGTCTCATTTCTAGGGGAACTGAACCAAACATGATTTCTGATTTCTCAAGAAACAAAGCCTAATGCCCTATCGTTTGCTTCCTTCTATTGCTTTTATCGTTCGTCTTTCTCGTTTGAAAAGATGAAGAAGGGTTTCAGGACTCAAGATGCGCAACCCAGCAAGCATGGGTCTTCCTACGGTCGAGGACCGGTGAGGCCTTTCTCAATCTGCATGCTTTCTGTTTGATGAAATACCGCAATGGGTCACCTTTTGTAGCAATTCTCGTGTTAATTTGGACTTTTGACGCCTTTTCATCAATGCCCATTCATTCTGCTCGTTTCCTCTATGTGTACCGTGTACACTTCGGATTTTTTTGATGACGACAATTTGGATTTCCTTTTTATGGTTTTTCAACAATACCCACTTGTCTATATTTGCATATTTTCGCCCATATACCTCAAGATTTTATTATTGTAATCATACCAGTGCCAGCACGTGTAATCAACGATGATTAATCAATGTTGTATTAATAATTTCATATCGCCCTTTGAATTATGCCATTATGTTACTTACTGTTTTTAGATCTTAATATGAAAAGTTAACGGCAAATTAATCAGAGCACTTATTTAGAAAGAGAAAAGAGCCAAGTTTTCTAGGGCCTCTAAATGTATTAATTTTTTTATGGATAATGAAAAATATGAATTAATCGTAAATACACAAAAAATTCGCACTTAAGTTTACGAATTATTCAAATAATTCGAGAATAGCTCGTTAATAATTCGGGAATATCCGCCAACTATTCTTTGAAAAAATCGTGAAATTTCATTAATAATTCGGGACAGTTCGGAAAAGTTCGCCAATTTTTGTTTAAAAGTTGTGAATAATTCAACAATATCGGGAAAGTTTGCTTATGTAGGCAGACGTTCTTAGAACATTGGGATTAATTCGTCAATGATTCGTTTAAAATTCGTCAATTATCGGGAAACTTTGTCAATAATTCGGGAATAACAGGGCGATATTTCGTCTATTATCGGGAACAATTCCTGTTTCCGCTAGCGAAAACAGGTCTTTATAACTGAAACCCGACCCATTTGATAAAGGGTTATCGGTCATACTTGGCCACTACGGGACTTAGCGACCGAAGTAATGACGCTATTTCTTCAAATCGCACAGTAAACAGGGCATGGGAAATGAAAGGCCCCACTTCAATTCTCCCCTTCTCTTTTCCATAGGAACTACACCTGTCTTCTGATTTCTCAAACAATGAGCCCTAATAAAACAACCCATAAATCTCAATTAATTTTTCTTCTATTATATCTCTCATCTCATGCTCTATCATCTTCATCGTGCCTATTCATTTCACAAGAGATTCCCTCCAATTTTCTTCTACCTCCTTTTGTTGTTATTGTCGTTCATCTTTCTCCTTCAAAAAGAAGAAGAAAGGTTGCAGGAATCCAGATGCGCAGCCCAGAAAGCGTGGCTCTTCCTATGGTAGAGGATCGGTGAGCGCTTTCTCAATTTGCGTGCTGTCTGTTTGATGAAATGCCGCAGTGAGCTACCCCTCTTATTGTTCCAATCAATGGTCTTCATTTGGAATTTTGATGCCTTTTTAACAATACCCATATGCCCTTATCCCTCAAGATTGTATTATAGTTGAACAATGCCACCTCTCACTTTAGAATAAAGAATGCTACTTCATATAGTAAACAATGAAATAATTAAAGTTGAATTTTTGCAGATTGACACATATATACCACCACTGTCGGTGGGAAATTAACTGATCGTTTAGGAGGAAGGGGGGTGGGGGGAGGAGCTGAGAGAGGAAGAAGGAGGGAGTCGACGCTGCTATCTCTTTCGCGGATGAAGACAGACAGATGAACAAAATTTCTATATTAGTATACACCACTGTCGGTGAAAAACTAATCGATCAGTCAGGAGGAGGGGAGAGAAGAAGAAGGAGGAGGAAGGAGAGTGAACTGAGAGATGAAGGAGAAGGGGGTCGATGCTGCTCTCTCTCACGGATGAAGACGGACGGAAGGACGAACGGATGGACGAACAAAATTTTTATATGAGTTACGGGAGAAAACCTCTATTAGGTCGGTTTTGATGAGTCACGAGAGAAAACCTACTTTAGTCACTTTTGATTAATTTCTCCCTTGAAATTAATTTACATTTAGTGTCTCCCTTTGAAATTTTTGCAGATTGACACATATTTAAGCTTCTCTTATCTTTCATATTGAATTTTTAGTGAGAATTTGTTGTATTTCTACTACATATTTTACATGATCGGTCATATTCTTGTTTTCTATATGAAAAGTTCTGATACATTTTTTGCATTTTGTTCTTTTTTTGTGATGATGATGTAGAAGTTATATGTTTAGTTATTATCTGTAAATTTGATATGCTCGGTTTACTTGGATTGAATGTGTAGGTATCTATTGGCATCTCTTCATTATTTGGAGGATGCTCTGTATCACATGTTGTCAGGGGCCGCTTAACTCCTAGGCGAACGAGGTGGTCGCCTTAGGCCTCCAAATATAGTGGGCCCTCAAAATAGATTAGTCATATTAAATAGATTAGCTATTTTTATGTAATGTCAATATGTCTGAGTAGTTAAGGAGGACAAACTTGAAATTTGTTGGTTAAGTCCGTGCAGGTTCTAACCTTGCTATGGACAATTTTTTTTTTTTCAATTTTCCAACATTTGAGATTTTTGCCCCTCTATTTAATAAATTGGCCGACATTTTATCCTTTTCTAAAAACAAAATTAATAAATATTTTACTCTCTGTTGATTCCAGTGTAATTATTGATCAATAAAGTAAATTCTCTTGTAAAATAGTCTTGATGGAGTCTCTTCTACTTCATTTAGCTAATTAATTATAATTAGAATTTATTCCACTCTCCCTCAAAACTTCTCCCCCCCATTGGAGAGCAACAACTATATCTTTTCTCTTTTCTATCCAATTTAACAACAACAAAGAGAATAAGATGATGAACAAGCCGCATATCTTTCCATCCCAGACCATCGCACTCTTTATCTCGTCCGTTCGTAATTTCACCCAAATTTTGCTTCTTTAATTTCTTGTTAAATCTTAAACCTCTTTTGATTTTTGGATTTATCTTATTGATCAGGTCAACATCTTTATCGAAAACATTGTCCGCTTCGTCAACTCTTGTGCCACCCTATGTGAGGACAAGCTCTCCCAACTCAACAGGTGTTGCTATGATTATTATTATTCATTTGGTTTGAATGTTGATGCCACTTTAAATTTTCATTCTCTTGTATTTTGAGAATCGCTCACTGAACAAGATCATTCAAAAATTCTTTGTTATTAGATAAAATTTTGGCAACTGACAACAGACAAAAACCATTGAAACAACTCTTACGCTTATAAATTGAATGGATTTTAGATTAATTACTTGTATATAAAATAGATAGGAATACCGATTTGCTTAAAAGCCCCTTTTGTCATACATATATAGACTAATTTCTTATTTTGCTTTTCTCACGAGTGCATGTCTATAGATTAGTTTAGGTTTAGGGAGAAATCTATTAAATTGGATCACATATTTCAGTTGTCTAAGTAATCACTTAAATTAATTCTGGGTGAAATATTTACTCTTTTTCTCAGAAAAATAGTTAACTAATTCAAACTTCTTTTAATTATACCGGGTTGATCTTAATAAAAATTGTACATTTCATACTGTCTTACTCTATCATTGCTTTTTAACTTCAAGGCTCATTATGAGTCTGGAGGCTCGTGATTTTGATATTATCTAATTTATATCAATGGTAGGGTCTAGTTAATCGTGTAATGCATTTCTACTACGTTAGGAATTATCCTAGAACCTTTATGTATTAGAGCTTATCACAGATTTATAGTTGCTAATATTAATCCAAGGATGTCAAATGGTTATTGCTAAGAAAATGAGGGCTTTAAAAGCTAAGATAATGAAAGTTAACATTTGATATAAAAAGAGTATGGGGAAATAAATAAGAATGGGATTTGAATAAATTTAGCATCTTTCTCTTCTTCTTTGGTTACTTCTGTCTATTATGGTTATAGTTGCTAATGTTACAATCTATAGGAGAATATTACATCTTGATGCCACTCTGACTCTTCTTGATGCCAAATAAGAAAGATTAAATGGATTAGTCATATTATCTATATAAAAAGTGTTGGCCTAAAGGCCCATCACTCTAGTTTTAATGATGATTAACTCATGTAGTTATAGTACTAATGATCTTGTGTTTATTTAGTCTCAGATTTGTGATCAAGATCTTAGTAAGTGTTTAGCTTCAATAAAAGATTTCAAGTCAAGTTTTGGAGTTAGCACGTGTTGATTCAAGAGCTTGTGCATCAAGATCACATCAAGTACTCAAGAGGAATTTAGCTCTTTAGATTAAGGTTTGGACCAAGTCAAGAAGAGAAGAAAAGTTCAAGTGAAGACTTTCAAGAGAAGACTTGTGTCTAGGCTTGTTTTGTTAAGATTATATTTTAGATAAAATGTAAAGGATAGAATAGTTGATGGATTGCTCAAGTAATATACACTCACACACAAGATTTAGATGAGTTTTTATAAAAGACTTTTCAATTTGGAAAAATATCATTTTGAAAAAATACCGTTTTGATTTTTAGAGTTTTATATATATACATATGTTTTAACCAAAATCATGTTAGTGCTTATTGTCAAAAACATAGATATTTCATCATATATGTGTAGTGGATCATATCTATACACACTAAGCTTTAAAAGTGTAAAATATCTTATTTTTGTACTTGGAGAAGTTTTGAAAAAATCTTTTTGAAAAAATACAGATTTTGTTTTAAGTCAAAATTTCTAAGTCACAAAAATAGTTCAAAATATTTGTAACATATTTTGATTTTTACTCAAATATGTTTGTATATCAAAGTATATTACTGAACTTATTTTTATAGATTTTAGAGAATTTATGGGATTTTATTAAAGTCAAAAAGTCAATTTTTAAATCCCAAATTGCCTGGACTGACCCTCTGCCGGTCGACCGGACAAGAAGTCAGTCGACCGCTCCGGTCGACCGATATGCACAGACGTGCACAGGTTGGGCCGGTCGACCACCAGAGAGTATCTGCTCTCTAGAAATGGCCCGATCGACCGGGCGGTCAATTGCTAGGCCATTACCTAGTTGGCGGTCGACTGACCTTCCCAACGGTCGAAAATCTGACCGTTGGCGGTCGACCGGGCGGTCGACCGTCAGCAGCTCTGGCTGCTGAGTTGGCTTCCAACGGGCAGATTTTTTGAAGCCTATAAATTAGGACTCCCATAGACTGTTTTACAAAAGATTTGAAGAGAGTTTTTGGGCTAGTCTTGCATACCTATTTCAGTGGTTTTCTCCATAAGTTTTAGAGCCAATATTTCCAAATTAAAAGGTAACATCAAGAGTTTTCAAAAATGATTTCTTGTGTTTTTCATCACAAATTCAATCCTAGTTTTTTTCACACATACTTGAGCTTTCCATTGATATATCTATCCTATAGGAGAGTTGTTGTGAGAGTGATTTTAGGTGATCAAAGTGTTTAGATCACCAAGTGTTCTTTCTTATAATTTGAGGAGGCGGACTTGCGGGTTCGCGTTGTTTCGAATTCTAGTGTAAACTCGGTGTAGAGGTGCGGCCTCGGCAAGCTTGCATGCTTGCGTGTGTTTGTTCTTGCGGGAACAAGAGAGGGATTAGAGAGTCCAAAGGAGTTCTAGTGTGAACTCGCTTGTAGGTGTTGTGGCACCGAGTGATCTGATGGGATCAGTTTTTAGTGAAAATCTTTCATAGTGTTGAAGGCGGGGACGTAGAGCAAGTGTGCTCGAACCTCGAAATAAATATCTCGTGTTTGCGATTGCTCTCTCTATCTCTCACTTGTCTTTATATCTTGCTTATGCGTATTGCTTATATCTTTACTTGCTTGATATATTTGTGCTTATATTGTTATATGCTTGGGGATTGTTTGCTCACACTTGTATTCAACCAAGAGAGCCAAAGCGGCACCTCAACTCTTATCTAGAGAAATCTTGAGGAGTTAGTTCAGAGCCTTTCACGGGGAATCCGGCTGCACTCTTGTGTTATACTTGGTGTGTTGTGCATAAGTATTTTTAGTTTGTACAAATAGTTTTATTCCGCATTAATTCACCATTAGATTAGCTAGTCACCTATTCACCCCCCCTCTAGGTGATTTCAAAAAGATATATTAACAAAACTTGAATACAAAACTTAATTAAAAATTTTGTATCTCAAAAAGCTAGAAGAATTGTTTCTCAATGAAATATTGATTAAATAAAATATTATTTGATATTAATTATTTTTTAAAGTATATTTTAAAAGGGTCCCATTTGAAACTTTCTTCGCCTAAGGCCTCTCTGGAAATTGAGCCGCCCCTGCCTGTTGTTGGTCCTCTGAATAAATCTCCACAAACTGTTGGACCTCCACTGTGAAAAACTTCTCCCTAGAGGTCGATCAGTAATGATAGTGCAAGAAGTTCTGAAAGTGATACCGAGCGAATGGTATTTGACATTTGCAGGACGCTGAGTGTTGGCGGTGTGAAATTACAGAGATCACTCCTTGAAATAAATAGAGAGAGGAGAAAGGAAGCTCAGTCCTCCAAGGATGTTCCTCAGCATGAATATCTGAGATGTGGAATGGTCTTGCTAAAGAAATATACAGGCCAAGATGATGAGGTTTGACGTACTATTGGTTGCAACTTTTGCATTCATTTTTCAAACTAGTGGATTGACATTGCTTAAGCTTGTATTGTCCATAATTGCAAAACCTCAGATCTAGTGCATTTGGGATCCAGCCAGCCTTTCACTATACAAATCTTTGTAATCTTTTGTCAATTATTTAAGACTATCCCGTGATGCATTCTTTTATTATGCTCATGTATCACTGTTTTATACAATATAATTAATGTAAGTTACTTGCCTATCTAGGATCCACATGTAATCTTTCAAGTAAAGTCTAATGCATGTATTGTTGATAATAGAAATCAGTCTCAAATAATTTTCCACTGATTTGTTCATCATCATGCTAATATATACTAAAACTTGGAACAATGGAACACGTTCAACAACAGAAGCAACCATACCATGTTATTAAACAGTGTGTTTAAATTCTTTTTTATGGATTACAGTATAAAAGGGTAATGTAAAGTTTTGAGATAAAAATCTCTCTCAAACAATGACATCATTATGGGAGATATTCCTTTTGCTTTAAAGTGTATAACGTTGAAGAAGATGTTAGATTATGTTGGTTGACTAAACTCGACACATGTACGTGCAGTTGGCTGTGTTGACTGAAGTTGGCGGTTTTCTTTTGTAGCAAGATCCTTCCTACACATGTCTTTTAGAAAGTTATAATGAAAATCAGAGCCATTTATTCTTTGATAACAAAAACATATGTAGCTCTGGTTAATTAAACTTATAACTGATTGTCCAGCACATTAGATAACGTGTCATGTACTGTTTATTCTATCAGTTTATCAAATATTTTTAAATATTTTATATCTTTTATTCCTTAAACTTAATAGGTCAGAATTGTTCAAAAATGTCTTAAAAATGTCGTGAACTTGGTGTTGGTGTGGGATGATTTTATAGACCAGGATATGGGGATGGTGCAAAGCTACGTCTGCAGATGATGTGTTTGGGTAAGAATTGGGATCCAGAATCAAGAAAATATGAAGACAGTCGTGCATATGATGGTGCTACACCACCCGCAATCCCTGAATATTTTAGAAAGTTTGTTGATGGATCTCTTAAAGCTTCTTATGATGCAATAAGGGAAGGCAGTAGCAATATTATTGTTGAAGAAGAGCTGCCAAGGAAGTCACGTGACATCTGCATTATCAACTTCTACACTAATGATGGAAGACTTGACCTTCATCAAGTAATATTTCAGACCTGTTGTTTTTTTCTTAACCATTTGCTGTTAATAGTTCCATATATTTTTTTTTTCTTTGAAATGTGATTTACGAAAAATTTGGGGAAATTTTGCTAAGGTTAAAAATTTATTTGTAAACCAATTTTCATGATCTGCAGAGTACCCCAAAATTCTGGAAACAATTATATGTGTTACCCTTAATCATTAAGGAAAAAGTCATGCTCCGTCCATTGAACCTATGTCTCCCTATTTATTTGTTTCTTTCTGTATTAAATGTTTTACAGTTCATGTATGACAATACAATTTTTGGCTGCGATACAGGACAGGGATGAGAGTGAAGAGAGCCTTCATAAAGGACTACCTATTGTTTCTCTCTCTCTTGGTGACTCTGCAGAATTTTTATATGGTGATGGAAGGGATGAGAATATGGCTCAAAAAGTTCTGCTCGAATCAGGTGATGTTCTAATATTTGGCAGTATGTCTAGGAGAATATTACATGGTGTGCCACGCATCAAAATCTGCACCCAGCGCCTTATTGAGGAAAGCAATCTACGGGCAGGACATCTTAACCTTACTTTTAGAAAGTTCTAACATGGTTAAGACTACTTCACAGACTCTACTGTGTTCTTTAGGTCGACCATCTTTCTTATTTTTTGTCGTGTGCAGTAATTTTGATGTCTGGTCTTATCTCAGTTAGAATGTTGGATTATTTTCTACATTTTTTTTACATTGTTCTGCATTATATTTATATCTGAAATGCTATTCTGGGTGGAACTGCTTCAGTAGGTTATATTTTTCTAATCTGAGAGCATCACAAAACTTGATATTATGTAATTTTGTGGGATTACATGCCTGTGATGAAGTCAGTTTACTCAAACCCAGCAGAGGGTTCTGATAGTAGTTGGTTCGTTCAGCCTGAGTATGGTACTCTGTCAGCCCAACTATGTTTTGGTTGGGTTAATACTCATGTTTGTTTTAAATGGGAGAAGCATAGTGTCATTTCATTCTAAAGTGATTGCTCATTTTAGTAAGTGTTTAATCATGTTAATCAAGCTTCTTTACTGTTAAATGGCATCTAAACTTTAACACTTCATTTTATTAAATTGAGATGGGCTACAAACAAATTTTGTTTTATCAGGTTATGCGCAATAATATGTTATTTTTTTCTTTCTTGCTTATCTTATCTCTTTCCTCTTGCTTGATGAAACGAAAATGCTTGTTGGAGTTTTAAATGCGCCTTGAATCCTTTTTGGTCTTTCCTTCTTACCTGTACATGGCTCTATTAGAGCATGGAAGTTGCATTATGTGTCTTTTTTATGATGGCTATCTTTCTTTCTTATGTCATGCTTATCAACACTAAATTTTCCATCTTTTCTACGTGTAATTAATGTGTTAGTTTTGTTTTTCTAATTTGTTCTGTCGTGTTTTTTTTTGAAAACTGCCAAGGTATCCCAGTGGGCCCCAAACGAGACTGGCTTTGTACCTACAGAGGGAATTTCCCCACCAGACTAATTTTGCGGGGCACGTGGTCTTTGCCCAAGGAGAATTCTCACCACGTAAAAGGGTAAGTCACCGTCCTTCGTCAAGGGCAGAATTAGTCACCGGGCTCGCGTTAGGGACCCACATTAAATCCAGTCGGTGGGGCAAATGTCGCCTCCAAGAGTAAACAAACCGGGGTCAATGGGGAGGGATCCCCATGACTTATGACTTACCAGTTGTCGTGTGTGTGTGTGTCTATATATATATATATATATATATAATATATATATAATATATATATATATATATAAAGAGAGAGAGAGAGAGACTTGTGTCCTTCCAAAAGGATTTGAACTCGAATCCTTCCAACTCAAATACAACCCTCCGACATTCGAATACAAGATCCACTCCGTTGAAGTTGATCTATATTATTTCAAGCATTTATAAACTAAAAATCAAGTGTTTTGAATACTTTTTTCCCATGCATCAAGTAGGAAAAAACAGACGGCTTAAATAGTGAGTTGGTTAGTTTAACAGTGTAAAATATTCGAAACCTAACAAAAATTGGTTTATAGGTGTTTTTAAATGTTTAGATCATAATCAAATGGCCGGATCGAGAATTTGTATGTCTAAAGACAGATCTAACCAACTCACTACTTTCGACCGTCCATTTTGCACCGCTTGATGGATAGGCAAAAAGTATTAAAACACTTGATTTTTGGTTTATAAATACTTGAAATAATATAGATCAACTTCAACGGAGTAGATCTTGCATTCGAATGTCGGATGTTGGATTTGAGTGGAAAAGATTCGGCCTCAAATTCTTTTAAAAATACACAAGTTTATATTTATATATATATATATATATATATATATATATATATATATATATATATATAATATAGTCATTCTAGAAGGATTCGAGGTTCAATTTTTCCTACTCAAATACAACCCTATGACATCCGAATGCAAGATCCATTCTATTGAAGTTGATTTACACTATTTCAAATAACTAAAAATAAAAAAAAGCATGTATTTTAAATACTTTTTGCCCATCCATCAAGTAGGTGCAAAATGAATGGTCAAAATAGTGAGTTGGTTAGTTTAACAGTTCATAATATTTGAAATCTAACAAAAATTGATGTGTGAGGGTTTTAAGTGTTTAGATCATAATGAACTTATGGGATCAAGAATTTGTATGTCTAAATACGTAAATTTAAGCAATATGTTATTTTCGGCCATCTATTTTGTGCCTACTTGATGAATGAGCAAAAAGTATTCAAAATGCATGATTTTTGATTCTTAATTACTTGAAATAATGTAGATCAACTTTAATGGAATAGATCTTACATTCAGATGTCGTAGGGTTGTATTTGAATGAGAAGGATTCGACCTTGAATCTTTTCGGAATATATGTGTATATATATATGTATGTGTGTGTGATAGACTTGTGTCATTTCAGAATATTCCGAAAAGATTCGAGGCCAAATCCTTCCCACTCAAATAACAATCCGACATTTTAATACAAGATCCACTCTGTTTAAGTTGATCTATATTATTTCAAGTGTTTATAAATCAAAAATCAAGTGTTTTGAATATTTTTTGCCCATGCATCTTGTAGGAAAAAAAGATAACCTAAATAGTGAGTTGGTTAGTTTAACGGTGTAGAACATTTGAAACCTAACAAAAATTAGTTTGTAGGGGTTTTTAAATGTTTAGATCATGATCAAATGGCCAGATCGAGAATTTGTACATCTAAAGACAGATATAACTAACTTACTACTTTCGGCCTGATGGATGGAAAAAGTATTCAAAACACTTGATTTTTGATTTATAAATATTTAAAATAATATAGATTAACTTAAACGGAGTGGATCTTGTATTCAAATGTCGGAGGGTTGTATTTGAGTGAGAATGATTCGTGAATCCTTCCAGAATGACACAAGTTTTTCTTTATATATGTATATGTATATGTGTGTGTGTGTGTGTGTATGTATAGATGTATATGTATATATATAGGTATATGTACCTCAGACGCCAGCTGAGAGACTCTCTCGCAGTCCTAAAAAATTTTAGATATTCTCAGTTTAATTAGCATTGTGATCATGGTAGAAGTTCTCACAAAACACTGAAACCATGGTAGCAGTCCTCACAAAGAAATACTGCGATCATGTTAGTAGTCCTCACAAAAATATTGTGATCATTGTAGCATTGCTATCAGGATCTGTGGCTGAGATTCATCCACGTCGCCACCAGTTGAAAGAGCCTCTCAGCTGCCAGTTGAGCTACATTTTTCTTATATATACACACACACAGAGATCGAGATAGACTTGTGTCATTCCGAAAGGATTCGAGGCTGAATCCTTCCCACTTAATTACAACCCTATGATATCCGAATACAAGATCCATTCCGTTCAAGTTGATCTATATTATTTCAAGTAACTAAAAATCATAAATCATGTATTTTGAATACTTTTTGCTCATCCATTAAGTAGACGCAAATTGAACGCCCGAAAATAGCATATTGCTTAGACATACAAATTCTTGATCTGATCATTTCATCATGATGTAGACACTTAAAAACTCTCATAAACTAATTTTTGTTAGATTTCAAATATTTTACACCGTTAAACTAACCAACTTACTATTTCATCCGTTCATATTACGCCAACTTGATGGATGGTCAAAAGTTATTAAAAATACATGATTTTTAACTTTTACTTCAAATAATATAGATCAACTTCAATAGAATGGATCTTGCATTCAGATGTAGTAGGGTTGTATTTGAGTGGGAAAGATTCGGTCTTGAATCCTTCTGGAATAACACAAGTGTGTGTGTGTGTGTGTGTGTTTGTGTGTATATATATAGATAGACTTTGTGGTTCCGAAAGGATTCGAGCCCGAATCCTTCCAACTCATTTACAACCATACATCATCCGAATGCAAGATCCATTCTGTTAAAGTTAATCTATATTATTTCAAGTATTTATAAACCAAAAATCAAATATTTTAAATACTTTTTGCCCATGCATCAAGTAAGGGAAAACGAACGGCCTAAAGTTGGTTAGTTTAACGGTGTAAAACATTTGAAACCTAACAAAAATTGTACGAGTTTTTAAATGTTTAGATCATGATCAAATGACCGGATCGAGAATTTGTATATCTAAAGACATGGAGCAAACCAACTCACTACTTTCGACCGTCCATTTTGCGCCTCTTAATGGATGGGAAAAAAGTATTCAAAACACTTGATTTTTTATTTTAGTTACTTTAAATAATATAGATCAATTTCAATAGAGTGGATCTTGTATTTGAATGCCGAATGTTGGTATTTGAGTGGGAAAGATTCAGACTCGAATCCTTTTAGAATTACACAAGTGTGTGTGTGTGTGTGTATATATATAGAGAGAGAGGAATCTGTACCTCAACCGCCAGCTGAGAGAGACTCTCTCAGCTAGCGCAATGTGACTGAATTTCAACCAAAATTTTGGGCCCCGGTATCATGGTCGCAGTTTTATATGAGGAATGTGATTAAGTCGTAGTATTTTTATGAGAACAGCTGTCATGGTCGCAGTCTTTTTCAAGAACCGCGAATAAGGTCGCAGTCTTTTTATGAGGACTGCTACCATGATCAAAGTCCTAATTATACTGAAAATATATGATTTTTTAGGACTGCGATCATGTTACAGTGGACTGCGATCATGTTACAGTGGACTGAGAGAGTCGGTTGAGGATATTTTTCTCATACACACACAGAGGGTATAACATAAGAGTTTACATACACCTATGAAAAACCTGTGACCTATCCATATCTATCATCCAAACCATTGATTTTGATCTACATGTTCTAAAACTCTTATGGATCAAACTTCATACGAATTGAAACTTTCTAATCTCTCTCTCTCTCTCTCATGATTTAAAAATAGATGGTCTGTAGCAGTCTTAAAAGTCAATTTTTTATTAGCTTGATCTATAGGCTAAAATTTTCATTCACATGAACTTTAATTCATATGAGTTTTAGAATATGTAGATCATAATCAATGGTTTAGATCATGAATATAGAAGGAACTATGGTGTATTATGGACTATGAAGCACGGACACTTCAATGTGAGTATCGTGTTCGTGTCGGACACTGACACTTCCAAGACACTTGCCCAACACATATTGAATACTCCAAAGCTGTGTCAGATTTTAAGCAATCATAAAATCGTGTGTCAAAAATCGTGTCCAACATCGTATTGGTATAAAATAAAATTTAAAGATTATGTTTTAGATACCTAAAAGTCAAATATCGCTTAAATAAATATGAAAAGAAATTTGTTTTTAACATAAGCAAATATATTAGTAGAATTTATACATATCAACAAAAGTGAGGAATTAGTTAGATTATTTTTAGATTTCTTTTTATTTTATTAGTCACTTTATTAGAAGCTACAGATGTAAATTATTTAGATTTTATTTTGTTTTTCATTTTACCTTTAATAAAACACATCCTATTCACTAGGGATTTTGATACGCATATACTTACACACATCCATATAATTATATCACCGTGTCCCCGTATCCCACGTTTTAAGGATTTGTTGTGTCCGTGTCATGCAGTATTCGTGTCCCGTGTTTGTGCCTATCTTTCATAGATTATGAGTGTATGTAAACTCTTATATTACACCCTATGTTTTATAACCTTTTTCATGCACACACATGTATGAATGTATGCATGTATTGAAACAATATAAAGGTATTATAGCACATAAATAGAAATTTCCTGTTTGGCTAATTCTGATTGTTTGTCAGCATTGTTGCAAGCATTCTTGCATCCAGTCTTGTTTCTCAATGTTAGGATTTTGTTTACCAATGGTACAAGTTATGGCTGATGTGCTCATTTACTTTTAGACTTTCAAGTACAAAAGCAACATAAACTTTTGTTGATTATATTACTGTGTGCAGGTTGCACAAGTGAAGAATTGCTAATCTTTTAAGCAAACAAAACTAATGCAGCTTGCTTCATGTAGCAATAATGTGATGAATATATAGCTCTGAACAGAAACATTTTAAAAGGAATCTCTATCACTTTGTCCTGTATGCATGCTTGGCAATCTCCGAAGTGTGTTGGTTGTTGCCTGATGACTTGTTAAGCACTGGATGCATCAAAACTTTAAAAGTCTGCCCACATTCAATGTATCTCCATCGCTAACACACTTATTGTAATTGACTGTGTCGTGGCAACATAAAATTTGCAAGAGAGGAGGATAATTTTGTTGATGGTTGTTATATTTGTTGCAAGAGACACATGAGTCACATCCAAGCTCCTCCTAGGTATGTTTCTTTATTCTTCAGTTTTCTTTTCCAGTATTTTTATTCATGCATTGTCGAGGTGATAAGCACAAGAGTTTTTTATGTGGAATCCTCTTTCATGTGATCCTATTAGGCAACTTTTTCTGCATATTTCATATAGTGTATTCTATGATGAGACAGCAGTAAAAGGAGACTTTGCAAAGAGTTACTTCCCTATCGTTTTCAGTTTTTTTGGTCGGTTGTAACAACAGGAACTGAAAGCATTGCCAATGGCTTACCCTTCTCTGATATTTCAGTGAGTTCACTCTACAGAGATGGGCCAACTGCCCATATTTTGTTTGACACTAGCTTCTTTGGTGGTTGTATGAATTATAAACTGAACATACGCAAAGTTTGCTTTTAACTTGCTTTGTTCTAGTGCTATCACTGCTGCTTTGGTTGTTGTATGAATTATAAACTGAACATACACAAAGTTTGCTGGTAACTTGCTTTTGTTAGATCTTAAACTAAATAATAAAAGGATTGGATCTATAATGCTTATTTTTAGAATAAACAAGACCAAAGATCATAACTTTATCATAAATTAAACCCTAAAACAATAAATTTAACCTCCTTGAAGATTCAAAAACATGAGAAAAATTAAAACAATAAAGACGGAAGCGTACCTTGATTCATGACTGAATTGTTGCGCGCGCCCTTGACAACAATCTCTCCCAGTAATCCACCAACTAGGTAGAGACAAATGCAGCAGGAGATGAATCCAACACGACAAGAACAGATAAACAATAGAGAAAGCAAATTAACACAGTATTTAATGAGGTGGCAATTTGCCTACGTTCTCAGGACAAGGGGGAGAGAAATTTTATTGATTCAACATCAATTATAACTTGTTCCTTTCTTCAAGGAATTTCCAGAGAGATTTTTAGAGGGATACAATACATGAGGGCTCTAGTCTTTTTTTATAACCACAGAGTCTCAGGGATTTAGAAAACCCCAATTGGATTTGACCCCAACTTAGAAAAGGAATCCAAATCCTAAAAGGAATCCAAATTCTAAAATGAGAAGCAATTCACCTGTTAAGAAACTCTAATTGGATCCGACTCCTTTTCAAAAACGAAGTCCGAATCCAAGTTGGATTTCACAAGCTTCATCTCCTCTCTCTCCCTACAATTCTCCACCTCGGTGAAAATTTTTCAAATCTGAGTCGAAATCCAACGAACACCAATATATCACCTGGCGAAATCGACACACGATCTCGGCGAAATCGACACACGATCTCGGCTTGAGTGCTCTGAACGAAATCGACAAACGATCTCAGTGAAATCGACACACAATCTCGACTTGACCAACAGACGAAACCTGTTCCTTCAAACAAATCGTCAGTACACGTACAATTGATTTCCACTGATCTCATCAGATCCAAATTGAGTTTATTGTCGCTGCCTGCAACTCTCATCAAACTCTAATATCAATTGTAATCTTTCAACTTTAGCTCAACTATCAACCGGAATGCACCACACATGTGTTCCCATCACTTCACCTGAAGAGAAATACCATACGAGCCGATCAACGAACGTGTCTCCCACTCAACAACTTCATGGAACTCTATTCCAATTGACCTCAAGAAGAATCCAATATGAGCCAACACTGACTCTCCAACTGACTGGTTCTCCAATCCAAATGTCCTCAAGACGGTTCAACCAAATCTGAGTAGAGCACACCAAACACCATCATCGGCTTCAGCAAACTGGATGCACGCCCTATTATACAAGCTCAACTAACTTCTCACTAGAAGATCAGACGTTCATCGAGAACACAATACTTCAGCTCTATATGAAGCCCAACTCTTTACCTCTACGTGAAGTCCCAATCAGCTTCTCGAGAACCCAAATAGCTTCAAACTGGCTGCATCACCAAATGGTTGCGCCTTTACGGCTGCATACGTACCTTGCCAAGGGATCAAGACAACCGTAGTTCATTGAAATGAGCTCCATCAAGCTCAAGCACCTGTGACTGAATCTTCAGCAGGGAACCAACCTGGCTGAGTCATATGAACCTCCTCACTACCGTCATGGAGAACAATGGCCTTCAACTTGAGCTTGTCGTGGTCACAAACTTGAGATTCATGCTTCTTCTCTCATTTTCGTGGTTTTATCTTGGTTCCAATGGCTGCAAACAATTTGACATTCTCATCAATGTCTTCAACCTGTTCAGCATCAAAACTGACTACATGATCTCCACCCGGTGTTATATCCGGTGAAGTCTTCACTGATGCCGAACCAACTGGAGATGGTGGAGTAGCATCAACCTCCACCCGCTGCGATACTTCCTTGATCTTCATCCTCTCCACCTGCTGAGAGATGGTAGACTTCGTCACTGAAGTCTCATCAAACGTGACATGCTGACTCAGCACGATCTTCTTATTTTTGGGGTTCCATAACCTGTAGTCTTTCATATTTCTCTTGACACCCAAAAACACAAACTTCTTTGCTCGCGGATTTATCATGCCATCTTTGGCACTAAAGTAGGCCGAACTTCAAATTCTCACAACAAAGAATGACCTTGAGTAGCTTTTCCAGACCAAGCTTCCAGCGGAGTTTTACCTCCTATCATAGTCGATGACAATCCATTTATGAGATGGCTTGCATACACAATCGCCTCAGCCCAAAACGATTTGTCTAATCGTGCATTAGACAACAACCACCGAACCTTCTCCAGTAAGGAACGATTGATCTTCTTAGCCAACCCATGTAATCCATCTGTGAAGTGAGTACCAATATCAGTGTTCTGGCCAAATCGTAGGCATTGGTTCATGTATTTTTCAATATTACCAATCTGTACCTCCTTAATCTTCCTCCTAGTCTGCTTCTCTATTATTCCTTTCCACTTCACCAACATATCTAGGGCTTCACACCTTTGCTCATGGGATATATCCAATAATGCCTAGATAAATTATCAATAAAAGAGACAAAGTACATGTGACCTCCAAGTAATGCAGTCTTAGCAGGTCCCCACGCTTACGTGAACACAATCAAGAAGATCTTCTGAGCGGTGAGTACTGGTGTTGAGTTTTACCTTCTTCTTGTCCAGAACATTGTGTTCACCTACCAAGTTGCACGTAGCAGCACCTTCCAACGATCCGTTCTTTGTTGGAGCTTGCAAAGACTTTTCATCTCCTTGTCCGACCTTCATCTGTCAGACCTACGTGCAAACATTATCTGAAGAAATAGAAGTCTCCACCTGACATGTAACTGTACTACCCTTCAAGTAGTAGAGATCGTTCCGGCGGATGCCCTTCATCACTACCATTGAGCCTTTGATCATCTTGAGAACACCATTTCGTATAGATATCACAAGACCCAACGCTTCCAAAGCGCCAACAGAGATAAGATTCCTTTTGAGTTGAGGTACATACCTCACCTCCTTCAGTTATCGTACTATCCCATCAAACATCTTGATACGGAATGTACCCATCCCTTTCATATTACACGGATGTGTTGGGCCAAGGTTACAATCAACCGGTTTTTGAGTTTTGATGATTACAAAACATATATAGTTATTTGTACTAATCATTTTCTGTGTTTAAGTGTGTTTCAGAGTTCTAAGGATTCATGATGTGTTCTTCCCTAAAGGAAGGTTGTTTTGACTCAAGTTGGTTCATTTTGGGTTCAAGATATCAAGCTATTCAAGATCGCATATGAAGAAGCCCACTTGAAGACCTTGTAGTCACCTAGAACCTATGTAAGAGTTAGTTTGTTAAAGAATAAGGTTGTGATAAGATTGGCTCAAGAAAACACACACACACACACACACCATCACTTTCCAAAATACGGTTTTT
The DNA here is from genome assembly GCA_038442645.1 of Agave tequilana. NCBI lineage: Eukaryota > Viridiplantae > Streptophyta > Magnoliopsida > Asparagales > Asparagaceae > Agave > Agave tequilana. The sequence goes on along the minus strand of JAVJIF010027647.1, from coordinate 65,201 downwards.
GTTTTTGGTATTTGATTTAAGTTCATGCCTTGATAGTCATACATGACTCAAAGTTTTTATGGATTTTATATCTTGTTTATATCATGTATACCAACCTTTATAGCATGATACTTAAGCATATATCCTTACAAAATTATTTTGAAATTTTTTTCAAAGTTCAAAAAATTTCCTATATGTATCCTGTTTCAGGCCTGTCGGTCGACCGGGCCGGTCGACCGGTCCATTCCAGGCCTGATCGGTCGACCGGACCGGTCGACCGAGCCTTGTGGCACGTCTGTCGGTCGATCGACCGGTCGACCGACTGGAAGCACCTTGCTCTCTGTTTTTGGTCGGTCGACCGGGTTAGTCGACCGACAGTACAAAGTGAAATTTTTTCTTTGGCTTCGGTCGACCGAGTCCAACGGCTAGTTTGCCAATGGGCTGTCGGTCGACCGGGCCGGTCGACCGACAGCCGCCAGCAGCCCCAACGGCTACTTTTCTGATTTTTGTGTCTTGGATTTGATTGGGATTTGTGTGTCAGCTATTTCTGAAAATTTGGGGGCTACTTTCTGACCTAATAAGCTAGTTTTAATCATGTTTAGATTTCCTGTAATCCCTATAAATAGAGGGGATTGGTCACTTGCAAACAACAAAAAAAATTCCTAGTTTTCAAGTTTCCAAAAGAAAGAAAAAGTTTTCAAAGGCTTTCAATTCTCTAAGTGCATCTTGGCAAATTTGTTTTTCAAGCAATTTTTCTTCACAACTGAATTTGTTTTATCACTACACTTCTTGAGCCAAAAATCCTCCTCATTCTATAAGGAAGTTGTAAAAGAGAAGTTTGTGATCCTTTGTTGATCACTTGGTTACTTGTTCCTTCTTGTGTCGTGATCCCTCTTCGGTAGAGGATTGTAATTGGTGGAGTTCGGTACTCCGGTCTTCGGTAGACCTTTGTAATTTCCTCAGTGGATATAGTGGAAACCCTTCACGGTGGTGAAGGCGGGGACGTAGAACGGTGGCTCGAACCTTGAAACAAATCCTTTGTGTTTGCGATTGATTTTCTTATTGCTCTTTATTGCTTTACATTTCTAGCTTGTGTTATATCTTGTGTGCACTTCATTATTGCATCTTTTTCAATCTTGCATTTCCCGGTCTTTACTCATCACAACAAGAAAGCAATTACGCGCCTCAACTCATAATTTAGAGGAATCAAAGAGGAGAAGTTCTAGAGCCCTTCACGGGGAATTCAGCTTCAATTCTTGTTTTGAGTGACTGTTTGCATCATATATTCATACTTATTTAAAAAGATCATTAGATCATTAACACCTATTCACCCCCCCTCTAAGTGTTTTTCAATTGGTATCAGAGCTTTGGTCTCTAGGCTCTTGGCTTAACAACCTTAGAGTGATCCTTTATTGCTAATCATTTTATTCATTTTTCATCCTCATTCACTTAGTAAAAATGGCCGAAGGAATTAAGACCCCACCCAAATTTGATGGCCTTAACTTTCCCATATGGAAGGTTAAGATGACCGTATTTTTGTAATCCCTAGGAAGTCGGGTTGCAAAGGCGGTGACCAAACCATTTAGTGCACCCACCGGTGATGAGGACACTTGGTCCGATATTGACACAAAAGAGTTTGATGCTAATGCTAGGGCACACTATGCCTTGCTTCAAGCCCTTAATGATGATGATATCTCTAGAGTTATTCATTGCAAATCCGCCCATGAGATTTAGACTCACTTGCTTGTCACTCATGAGGGAACCTCACAAGTTAAGAGGGCAAAAATAGACCTTCTTCGTTCCCAATATGAAAATTTTTCTATACAAGAGAATGAAACCATAGATGATATGGTTACTAAATTTACAAAGATTACTAATGGACTTTCTTCTTTAGGTGGTGCTATTGACAACGACCAAAAGGTGAGGAAGATCATCCGTGCACTCCCTCCATCTTGGGAAGTCAAAGCCACTACCTTGAAGGAACTTAATGACAAGGAAAAGATGGAGCTTATAGGTCTCATTGGGAATCTCAAAACCCATGAGATGAAAAGAAAAGCAAGAGAAGAAATGGCTCCTTCCAAGAAGAAAGCTATTGCTTTCAAGAGTTATTCCACATACTTCGACGAAGATGATGAAGAAGGAGATGATGAAGAGCTTTCACTTCTTGTAAAGAACGTTCGGAGAATGTACAACAAGGCAAAGTTCCAAAATAGAAGGAAATGGTAAGGTAAAGAAGAGAAGAAAATCACTTGTTTCAATTGCCAAAAGCCGGGTCACATTGTTGCGGAATGTCCGGAAATAGCCAAACCCTCCACCTCCAAGAAGCCATACAAAAAGAAAGCATTAAAGGCTACTTGGGATTCTGAGAGTGAATCTGAGGAGGAAGTCGACACCGCCAACATGTGCTTCATGGCAAATGAAAGTACAAGCAAGGTAACTCCCAATACTTCTTTTGATTGTGAGCTATCCATGGATGAACTAGGAGAAGCTTTTGAAGAACTATCACATAACTATGATTTTCTTAAAAAGAAATATTTGAAAATGAAAAAGGAAAATGAATCTCTAAATCTTAAAGTTTTCACTATTACAAAAGAAAAGGATGAATTGCTTTCTACTCTTGTTTCTACACAAAAGGACTTTGATAACTATAAAGTTTCTTGCAAAGGTAAGTTTCCACAAATTAATGAAAATGAAATTTTCATTCTAAAAGAGAAAATTGATTCATTAGGAGTAGTTTTAAAAAAATGTGAATTTGATAAGAATAGACTAGAGGCTATGTTTCCTAAGAAACAAGTCCCAAAGAAACATTCAAATGCTATTCATGCTCATGTTCATAAGTCACAACCTTTACATCATGCCAAGCACCCTAAACATGCCCACACTCCACACACACATCATGCATTCATGTATGGAAAAGTCTTTTCATGCACATATTGTGGCCGTAAAGGTCATTAGTTGAGTTTTGCTATGATAGACTTAATGCATCTCATAATAATGTTTGGGTTCGGAACACTAACTTTCAAGGACCCAAGAAAATTTGGGTACCAAAGTCAACGAATTTGTTAAATGATGTAGGTACATTCCAAAGCCCAACGACGTAAAGGTTTGTGGTATCTTGATAGTGGTTGCTCAAGGCACATGACTTGAGATATTAACAACTTTGCAACGCTATCAAGGTACCATGAAGGTGGCACCGTCACCTTCGGAGATGATGCTAAAGGAAAAATCATTGGTATTGGTAATGTTAAATTTGGTACTTCTCCTTTAATAGAAAATGTTGTTTTAGTTGATAGCCTCAAGCATAATCTCTTGAGTGTTAGTCAACTTTGTGACAAAGGTTTTGATGTTGTTTTTGATAACCTAGCTTGTAGAGTTTTTGATAGACAATCCAATACATGTATATTTTTCGGTTTTCGTGAATGCAATGTATACATGATTGACATGTCTAATATGCTATGCAATGCTACTTGTTTGAAAGCCCTCGTTGATGACTCTTGGTTGTGGCATAGAAGATTAGGCCACATTTCTTTTGACCATCTATCTAGATTAAACAACAAGGAAATGATGAAAGGTATTCCTTACTTGAACTTTGAAAAGGACCGCGTTTACGACGCGTGCCAACTTGAGAAACAAACCAAGTCCTCTTTCAAGTCAATCAAGGATATCATGACATCACGTCCCTTGGAGTTAATCCATATGGATTTGTTTGGTCCTACTCAAACCAAAAGTCTAAGTGGGAATCGTTTTGCTTTTGTTTTAGTTGATGATTTCTCGCGTTTTACTTGGGTTTTCTTTTTAGAGCACAAAAATCAAGTCTTTTCATATTTTCAAGCCTTTAAGAAAAGAGTTGAAAAGGAAAAAGATTCTTCTATTTTAAAAATAAGAAGTGATAGAGGTGGTGAATTCAATAACCTACCCTTTACAACTTTTTGTGAAGAACATGAAATTAAGCATGAACTATCTTGTCCTAGAACTCCACAACAAAATGGAGTCGTTGAGAGGAAAAATCGGACATTACAAGAGATGGTTAGGACAATGATAAATGAATATGGTCTCCCTCATTATCTATGGGCCGAGGCCGTTAACACATCTTGCTATATATCAAATCGAGTTTTCTTATGCAAAAATACTTCAAAAACATCTTTTGAGATCTATTTTTCTAGAAAGCCAAATGTTTCATACTTTAAGGTTTTTGGATGTAAATGTTTTGTTTTGAATACAAAAGATAATTTAGGTAAATTTGATGCAAAGTCTTATGAAGCAATTTTTGTTAGTTATTCAAATACTAGTAAAGCTTATAGAGTCTTCAATAAGTCATCCTTGACTATTGAGGAATCTATACATGTAAAGTTTGAGGAATCTAATGTGTTTGTTAAGAATGTTGTAGAAATAGATTCTTTAAATGAAGACATGAAAAGAGCTACTTTGAAGGACTCACCTACCATTGAAGACATGCCAAAGGATGATGAAAGAAATGAACTTCAAGAAAATGAGGTTCAAGGAAATGAAATTCAAGAAGTAGAAGTGGAGCCTACTCAACCACTTCCAAAAGATTGGAGATACAATCCACATCATCCCAAGGACCTTATTATAGGTGAAGTATCAAAAGGGGTAACTACTCGTTCTAAACTTCATGATTTTTGTGGACACTATGCTTTTATTTCTCAATTTGAACCAAAGAACATCCTCGAAGCCGAGGGCGACTCATATTGGTTGCTAGCCATGTAAGAGGAGCTCAATCAATTCGAGTGCAACCAAGTTTGACATCTTGTTCCTAAGCCCCACGATAGACCAACAATTGGTACTAAGTGGATCTTTAAGAACAAGTTGGATGAGTTGGGAAATATTATTAGGAATAAAGCTAGGTTAGTTGCCCAAGGTTACACTCAAGTCAAAGGTATCGATTTTGAAGAAACCTTTGCACCCGTAGCATGGCTTGAAGCCATACGGATGACACTTGCATTTCTTCTTATAAAGATTTTAAACTTTTTCAAATGGATGTAAAAAGTGCATTCTTAAATGGATTTATTGAAGAGGAGGTGTATGTTGAACAACCCCCCGGGTTGTTGATCCTACACATCCGGATTTTGTTTTCAAACTTGACAAAACTCTTTATGGTTTAAAACAAGCCCCTAGGGCTTGGTATGAAAGACTTTCCTCTTTTCTAATTTCTAATGGTTTTAAGAAAATAAAAATAGATACTACTTTGTTTACAAAACATGTTGAAAATTGTTCAAATTTATGTGGATGATATCATATTTGGTTCTACTAATGAAAATCTTTGCAAAGCTTTTGAATCATGCATGAAGGAAGAATTTGAGATGTCCTTAATGGGTGAGCTTAACTACTTTCTTGGTCTCCAAATCAAGCAAAGAAAGGATGGGATATTCATCAATCAAGCCAAGTACACGAAGGAACTTATTAAGAGATTTGGGCTTGAAGGAGCTTAAACAAGCAAAACTCCCATGACAACTACAACAAAACTTGACAAGGATGAACAAGGTACAAGTGTAGACATTAAGCTTTATCGTAGCATGATTGGTAGCTTGTTGTATTTGACGGCTAGTAGGTCGGATATTATGTTTTGTGTATGTCTTTGTGCTCGATTTCAATCGTGTCCTAAAGAGTCCCATTTGATTGCCGTAAAACGCATTATTAGATATCTTAAGGGCACAATTGAAATGGGTTTATGGTATCCGAAGACCGGACAATTTTTCATGACGAGTTTTTCGGATGCCGACTATGCAGGTTGTAGAGTGGATAGGAAGAATACAAGTGGAACATGTCAATTTCTTGATAATTGTCTTGTCTCTTGGTCTTCCAAAAAGCAAAATTCCGTAGCCCTCTCAACCGCCGAGGCGGAGTATGTTGCGGCCGGAGCTTGTTGTGCACAAGTTCTTTGGATGAAACATACTCTCCTTGACTATGATTTGCATTTTGACCATATTAAAATATTTTGTGATAATACTAGTACTATTCATATGACTAAAAATACAAATCAACATAGTAAGACTAAGCACATTGACATTCGGTATCACTTTCTTAGAGATCATTATGAGAAAGGTGATATTGATATTGATTATGTTTCTACCGATTTTCAACTTGCCGATATTTTTACAAAACCACTAGACTATGCTAGATTTTCCTTTATTTGTGGAGAATTGAATATTTGTGTTATGGAATTATGAAGAAATTTTTTTTACTATGTTTACCCTTTTTGATGTATGACAAAAAGGGGGAGAAAAAGTTATTTTGAGTTTAGAGAAAGTTAGTTAGTTAGTTATTTTGAGTTTGGAGAAAGTTAGTTATTTTGAGTTTGGAGTTATGCATTTTGAGTTTTAATACTTTGGAGTTATGCATTTTGACTTTTGAGATGTAACAAGTTAGTTTTTGAGTTTTGATTTTTTTGAGTTTTGGTTTTTGAGTTAAGAATTTTGAGCAATGTGTTTTGTATTCCTATGTCTCTCTTTTTATGCCAAAATTCTTAGTTTCTATCTATTATGTATATAGCCATTCATTTAAATATATAGCCATTCATTTATACATAGCATGATTTGAGGGGAGCTTCCAAGCTCTTTTCCCTTTTTTTAAAAAAAAAAATAACTCATATGTTTTGTCATCATCAAAAAGGGGGAGATTGTTGGCCCAAGGTTACAATCAACCGGTTTTTGAGTTTTGATGATTACAAAACATATATAGTTATTTGTACTAATCATTTTCTGTGTTTAAGTGTATTTCAGAGTTCTAAGGATTCATGATGTGTTCTTCCCTAAAGGAAGGTTGTTTTGACACAAGTTAGTTCATTTCGGGTTCAAGATATCAAGCTATTCAATGAAGAAGCCCACTTGAAGACCTTGTAGTCACCTAGAAACTATGTAAGAGTTAGTTTGTTAAAGAATGAGGTTGTGATAAGATTGGCTCAAGAAAACACACACACACCATCACTTTCCAAAATACGGTTTTTGTTTTTGATATTTGATTTAAGTTCATGCCTTGATAGTCATACATGACTCAAAGTTTTTATGAATTTTATATCTTGTTTATATCATGTATACCAACCTTTATAGCATGATACTTAATCATATATCCTTACAAAATTATTTTGAAATTTTTTTCAAAGTTCAAAAAATTTCCTATAATGTATCCTGTTTCAGGCCTGTCGGTCGACCGGGCCGGTCGACCGGTCCATTCCAGGCCTGATCGGTCGACCGGACCGGTCGACCGAGCCTTGTGGTCAGGACGTGCATGTTTGTGCACGTCTGTCGGTCGACCGACCGGTCGACCGACTGGAAGCACCTTGCTCTCTGTTTTTGGTCGGTCAACCGGGTCAGTCGACTGACAGTACAAAGTGAAATTTTTTCTTTGGCTTCCGGTCGACCGACCGAGTCCAACGGCTAGTTTGCCAATGGGCTGTCGGTCGACCGGGCCGGTCGACCGACAGCCGCCAGCAGCCCCAACGGCTACTTTTCTGATTTTTGTGTCTTGGATTTGATTAGGATTTGTGTGTCAGCTATTTCTGAAAATTTTGGGGCTACTTTCTGACCTAATAAGCTAGTTTTAATCATGTTTATATTTCCTCTAATCCTTATAAATAGAAGGGATTGGTCACTTGCAAACAACAAGAAAAATTCCTAGTTTTCAAGTTTCCAAAAGAAAGAAAAAGTTTTCAAAGGCTTTCAATTCTCTAAGTGCATCTTGGCAATTTGTTTTTCAGTTGTTTTTCAAGCAATTTTTCTTCACAACTGAATTTGTTTTCTCACTACACTTCTTGAGCCAAAAATCCTCCTTATTCTATAAGGAAGTTGTAAAAGAGAAGTTTGTGATCCTTTGTTGATCACTTGGTTACTTGTTCCTTCTTGTGTTGTGATCCCTCTTCGGTAGAGGATTGTAATTGGTGGAGTTCGGTACTCCGGTCTTCGGTAGACCTTTGTAATTTCCTCGGTGGATATAGTGGAAACCCTTCACGGTGGTGAAGGCGGGACGTAGAGCGGTGGCTCGAACCTCGAAACAAATCCTTTGTGTTTGCGATTGATTTTCTTATTGCTCTTTATTGCTTTACATTTCTAGCTTGTGTTATATCTTGTGTGCACTTCATTATTGCATCTTTTTCAATCTTGCATTTCCCGATCTTTACTCATTACAACAAGAAAGCAATTACGCGCCTCAACTCATAATCTAGAGGAATCAAAGAGGAGAAGTTCTAGAGCCCTTCACGGGGAATTCGGCTTCAATTCTTATTTTGAGTGACCGTTTGCATCATATATTCATACTTGTTTAAAAAGATTATTAGATTAGCATTAACACCTATTCACCCCCCCTCTAGGTGTTTTTCAGGATGATCATCACCCGTGACCATGAAGCATCCATCTAGCTTCTCAAAGTTAGAAAACCATGCCTGTTCGGGCACACATGATAGGTAGCTTCGGTATCTAAGATCCACTCAGCATTATCTGAGTAATCAACAGTAGGAGTAGTAACAGAGAGAGAGAATACCGATGAGTCTGAATCCGATCCATCCGCCTGTGAAGTACTACCATGAGCACTTACCACCTATGCGAAATTTGCCTCGGTCATCGGCTCCTTCTTCTTATCTTTGGCCTTCGGACAATCAACTTTCCAGTGTCCTAACTCCTTGCACAAGGCGCACTGATTCCTCTTCAGATCTCTAAAGCATGATCTGGACTTTGATCTTCCCTGATCACCTCTTCCCTTCCTATTGGAACTCTTGCTTCTTACCGCCAATGCCTCTGTTGTTATGCTTCCCAAAAAAGACAGTCTGTCATGTCTCCTTGCTTCATAACTCACAAGAGCAGCAGACACCTCACTGTAATTAAGAGATTTTCTTTCATTGATCAATGTAAGAGTAAAGGTCTCATACTCTTCTTGAGGAAGAGAATTCAATAGAATTACCGCCTTATCCGCTTCATCGATCTCCACATCCATATTAACTAGATCTGTAAGAAGCTTTATGTAGCTATTCATGTGTTTGCCAATGAAGCATCCTCTCTGCATCTGAAAACGATAAAGCTTACTCTTCAACTGCAACCGCGATTCGACGCTTTTCGTCAGATACTTCTTCTCTAGGATCTCCCACAGCTGCCCCGCAGATGTTTCATGCAACATGATACTTGATGTCTTGTGTCAGACAAGACCTGATCAAGCCACACGCCGTAAGGTTCATCTTGTCCCAATCTTCTTCAGTGGTTGATGCGCGCTTCTACTCTAACCGTAGAGTGTCTTCGAGGTTTGATGCTGTCAGCGCATCCATCACCTCACATCTCCACATACCGAAGTTGTTCTTACCGTCGAACTTCACCACATCAATCCTTAACGGATGTGGATTCATGGATTTCACCAACGATGTACCTTCTCCAGCCATCTTCTCGACTGATTCCTCAAAGCAATGCGGAAACAAATGGAGTTAGATAAAATAAACTAGATAAAGATAGGATCTTTACCTCCACGCGAAACCCTCGAAGAGTTTCTGAAACTATCTACTCCTTCGAATTGATTACTCGAGCAATCCACACGTTGTTTTGAGATCGACACACGATTCCACAAACAGTCCCAACGCTGCTCCGAGATCGACACACGATCTCCGCCAGACAGCAATTGATGCCCTTGGAATAACACACGATCCCACGACGAACCTGGGATGTTCTGATACCACTTGTTGCGTGCGCCCTTCACAACAACCTCTCTGAGGAATCCACCAACCAGACAGAGACAAATGCAGCCGAGATGAATCCAACACGAAAAGAACAGATAAACAATAGAGAAAGCAAATCAACATAGTATTTAACGAGGTTCGGCAATTTGCCTACGTTCTCGGGGTAAGGGAGAGAGAGATTTTATTGATTCAACAATCAATTACAACTTGTTCTTTCTTCAAGAAATTTTTAAGAGAGATTTTCAAAGGGATATAATGCATGAGGGCTCTAGCCCTTATTTATAGTCATAGAGTCTCAGGGATTTAGGAAATCCCAATTGAATTTGACCCCAACTCAGAAAAGGAGTCCAAATCCTAAAAGGAATCCAAATTCTAAAATGAGAAGCAATTCACCTGTTAGGAAACTCCAATTGGATCCGACTCCTTTTCAGAAATAAAGTCCGAATCCAAGTTGGATTCCACAAGCTTCATCTCCTCTCTTTCCCTACATGAATTGCTTGAATTATTGGGTAGAGATGGCCTTCCAAAAGATCTGTATTCTTCTACGATTTCTCTTCGCCTGAAGGGATCTGAAAGAGAAGAAAATGATGATACGTTTCTTGGGACCATGATCTCTTATATAATAACACGAGTTATTCTTTTTTCCAATTTGGCCCTTCAACAAATTAGAAATTGCATAATTATCTCTACACATTAATTTCATGATAATTTAATGCCCATTAGTCCAATTATTAACTTAATTAGATCACAATTAATTTGGACTATACTTTAAGATATCATACACATTAAATTTACATATATGAACCCACACATGTTGAATTTTCATCAATCTCTCACTTGGGCCGCATATGTTATCTTATAAATGTGTACACTTTAAGAGCTCATATATTGCTATGATGTAATCAGGTATTCTTAACAATCTCGTCCATTGACTATACTGATATAGGACTAAAGGAATTTCCGTTATAATTAGCGTAACTAAACCTACCAATAATCACATATACCAATACAACCAAATGGCATAGATCAATCATGAATGTGTAGCATGAAAATTACATTAATGTGATCTGAACATGCATATTTCCAACTGGTCCACCTTAAACTTGATTGAGATCAAACTTTAACATGATAAAACAAAGTGTATGAACTGAATACTTTATTTCTGCAGAAAATAAATAAATACACAAAATGTGTCCAAAATATAAAATAAAGCAATAAAACATATATCTAAACTCCCACTAAACATGATTTTTCTTAAGTGATACAACACTCATTGAAGCAGTATGCTCATAAAAGACCTTCGGTGTTAATCCTTTAGTAAGCGGATTCGCAATAATGAAGTTTGTCCCAATGTGCTCTATTGAAACCTGTCCACTCTGTTCCCTTTCTTTCACAACCAGGAACTTAATTCAATGTATCTTGGCCTGGATGAGCTCCTATTGTTGTTGGAATATAGAACTGTTGATTTATTGTCACAATATAACTTTAGTGATTTTTCAATACCACCTAGAATGCGCAGCCAAGTGACAAATTTCGCAGCCACAATTCATAGTTTGATGCCTCATAACATGCTACAAATTCTGTTGCCATAGTAGAGGAGGCTATGAGTGTTTGTTTAGCACTCTTTCAAGAGATAGCTCCTCCAGCCAACAGATAAATATAACCCGATGTGGATCTCCTACTGACTTGGCATCCAGCGAAGTCAGAATCCGAATATCCAATGATCTCAATCTGATCTAACATCTTGTATGTGAGCATGTAATGCTTAGTTCTCTGTAAATATCTGAAGACCTTTTTGGCTGTTTTCCAATGATCCATCTCAGGGTTACGTAAATATCTGCCTAGCATTCAAATAATGAATGCTATGTCTGGACGTGTGCAAACCTAAGCATACATCAGACTCCCTACAGCTGAAACATAGAAAATCTTCTGCATTTATTTAACTTCAAGGTCATTCTTAGGGCATTGACTTAAACTGGATTTATCACGTTTTACGACTGGGGTGTCTCCTGATTTACAATCTTGCATACCATATCTTTCAAGCAACTTTTCTATATAGGCCTTTTGTGACAATCCAAGAATATCCCGAGAGCGATCCTGGTATATCTGAATTTCTAAGACAAAAGACGACTCACCAAGATCTTTCATATCAATTTTCTTTGATAAAAATCTCTGGTTTCGTACAAAATTTTCTTATCATTGGTAGCAAGGAGTATGTCATCTACATATAAAATCAGGAATATATACTTACTTTCACTGAACTTGTGATACATATAATCTTCAACAATATTTGTCTCGAAACCAAATGAGACAACTACTTGATAAAACTTGTAGTTACATTGATGGGAAACTTGCTTGAGTCCATAGATAGATTTTTTTAGTTTGCAAACTATGTTCTTTGGGTCTCCAGACACAAAATTTTCTAGTTGCACTATATATATATATATATATATATATATATATATATATATATATATATATATATATATAGTTTCCTCAATGTCACCATTGGGAAAAGCTATCTTAACATCCATCTGATGTAACTCAAGATCAAAATGTACAACAAGAGTCATAATTGTTCTAAAAAAGTCTTTCAATGAAATCAGAAAGAAAGTCTCAGTAAAATCAATGTCTTTCCTTTGAGTAAAGCCTTTAACTACAAGACGAGCCTTATATCTTTTCACATTACCTTTTGAATCCCTCTTGGTTTTAAATATCCATTTGCAACTAATGGGTTTCTTACCTTCAGGTAATGGGATAAGATTCCAAACTTGATTGTCTTGCGTAGACTTATACTCTTCATTTATGGTATCTATTCACTTTTAAGAGATAGAATCCTGCATGGCTTGATGGAAGTTGATTGGATCACCTTCCACCGATCCATCAGTGTCCTTATGTTCTTGGAGGAATACTATGTAATTGTCTCGAATAACATTTCTCCTCTCTCTTGTGAATCTTCTTTATGGTATCTGTTCTTGAGGTTGTTGAGTTTGTTCTTCAGGAACAATTACCTCAACTTGAGTGGGAAGTTGTTCACATTGTCTTGATGAGGTTCCATATCTGCTTCTCGAATAATGACAGGTATAGGAGCATGTACATTGTCAAAAGCAGTAGTAGGGATCGTAACTGATTCCTCCTCAAAGACAATGTCGCTTATCTTATTTCTACCCCCAAACTCAACATCCTCAAAAAATGTTACATTTTCTATTTCAAAGATTGACTTAATAATGGGATTATAAAACTTGTAACCCCTAGATCGCTTAGAGTAACAAATGAAGTTGTTGCTCACTGTTTTGAAGTCCAAATTCTTTTCATTTGGCATATAAGGTCTAGCCTGAGATGGATATCCCCAAATATGTAAGTGCTTTAGACTAGGCTTTCGACCTTCCAAAGCTCATAAGATGTTTTGGCAGATACTTTAGTTGGTACTCTGTTCAGAATATAAGCTTATGTCTTTATTGCTTCTCTCAGAGTGATTCTGGTAAGGTAGAATGACTAATCATACTCAACACTATATCCTTAAGAGTCATGTTTCGTCTTTCAGCCACACCATTCATGCTAGGTGCGTCTGGCATGGTGTACTGTGGGACGATTTCACATTCCTCTAGGAAGTCAGCAAATTGCACCACTATTTGCTGTGTGCAACGCTGTACAAATATCAGACGGAAGTTTGTGATTCTCAGAAATTAGTTGTATGTTCTAGGGATAACGTGAATTTGGATTCGATTTGTAATGACTAGTGTTAGATGGGCCAATGGTCTGCAGACCAATTATTTTTTTAATTGATCTGCCGACCACTGATTGGATGATACTGTAAGGACCCTGCTACCATTCTCCAATCAGTGGTCGGCTGGCTAAAAAAAAATAATTGGTGTGTTGATTACGTCTTCGACTCATTTGTACTACTTTTGTCTGATTTCAATTGTCATTTTGTTATCGGACACGAGAATTTAGAGTTTGTAAGGAGTATAAATTTGAATAATAAAAAATTATTGAGAATGATGAAAGTAATATTGAAATGATACAAATAATAATGAAAATGATAAAAATATATTGAAAATAATACAGTTAGTATATAACTATATAAATAATATTGAGATTCAAAATACACTACTAATTTAAGACAAAATTTTGATAAAAAAATATATTACTATTGTTTTTCCGGACAAATATGTTTATGCACATAAAGTGAAAGTTTATGCGCATAAAGATACAGATATAGTAAAGTGAGTATAATTTATTGATAACCAAGCACTCAATCCCTTGTGAATTACTCGCTGCCAGCTGACACTCCGATCATCTAAAAGATTGTTTGCTCGTATCCCTTGGACAGGGGTTATTATGAATATGGAATATAAAAGTATTATTTTCAATTTTTATCAAAATTTTAAATTAAAAATGTTTTAATACCTCTAAATCTCAGTAATCAGAAAAAGTAGCGTTCATAAAAAGGCAATAGTGTTGCCACCTTCTCCTTACTCTTTTCCGGGCAAAAAGCCACCTGTTTCATTGCAGCAAAGCCACCGGCCACCCATTGTGACAAGAAATTGACATGACTCGACAAAAATCATCCTTCAACAGTTCCACACCGAACGTGCTCCAAGACACTGACACACACAGTGACAGAACACTCGATGAGAGTAGAAAATGAGAGGCACGAGGGCACTGAGAACGAAGAAAACGAGAGGCACACAAGCTGAGAAAGAAGAAAACGATGGTCACCACCGTCAGTCTCTCTCTCTCTCTCTCTCTCTGTATATAAAAAGAAAGAGAGAGGGGGTACATGTATCTCAGCCGTCAGTTGAGAGAGTTTCTCAACCGGTGATAACGTGACCCAATCTATGCCACATATCGGTGATAGAGTGTAGGCACTAAAAAATACAAAAAATCCCGTCAAAGAATCGTCAATTAAGTTGATCAAAATACTCCTATTTTTACTTCTAATCTAGCAAAAACTCATCTACAACAAATTTTTACCGAAAAATTTGTAATTTACAGAGAAATTTCTATTGAATTTATCTGCAGTTATAAATTTTCTAATTCACCTACATTGAAAATATAAAGAGAAAAAAAGATTGGATTAAGACGATAAGCAAAAAAAACAGCAGCAGTAAAAAGTAAAAAACATGCGTGAAACCTAAAAAATTGGTTGTAATATATAGTTTTTTTATTGTTTATTTTCGTGTTATTTTCAATTCATATAGGTTTAATAAAAGAAACTAAAATGAATAGAAAAATGAAATTTGATGTGGGGCAGCCGTATATATATTTTTGTATTAAAATGTACAATGTAAAAAATAATGAAATACAATGATTAATGATTTATTTTGCAGAAATTTTATAAATCAGATATTTCGTAAGTGCCACAATATTTGCAGATTGGTTGGATAATATTTCATGCAATTTTTAATGAACCGCGACTATGGTCAATCTTGATACTAAGAAATACTTTATTCTCAATGTATATTATAAATGGGGCCAAGGTCGCAGTACACATGCATTCAAAAATATAATCAAAAAATATATTAGCAATGCGACCATAGTCGAAGTCATAGTATAACAAAACTTTTAATCTTATATCACGAGTGCGTCCCTAACCGCAGACCTTTTTGCAGTGCGACCATAGTCCCACTCTTAACATAACATAATTTCCAATCTTATATCACGACTGCGACCCTAGTCGCATTCCTTATTCGCATAGAAATAATATACGAAACATGCTATCGTTAAGCATTGTGACTATAGCCGCAGTCCTCATTCGCATGCCAAATGTAACAGAAATTTGATGGTTTATAAAATGCAATAAAAGTCGCAGTCCTAACAACGATCAGACTTAACAAAGTAGATTAGTCCTGCAACCGAGAGAGCGGACTGCGTATATCACATCTTATAAAATACTATATTAATTACTCTGACCTAATTGAAGTAATTAATATCCTATCTACTGTGATATAACAATAGTCTCGAAAAAAGAATTGCACTAAAATTAATTTCCATAAAGGAAAGATGTGCATCATAGGAAATCTAAAAAATATAAGGAAAACATTCTATAAAAGCTAATTTATAGTTCACCTAATAAACCTCTGGGGAAAAAGAGAACTCTTTGGATTCTCCAGTCATAACTGTTTCAATTAAATATTTAGTTTCTTTTTATTACTTCTTCGAATACTCAACCATCATCTATAACATTTATTATTACTATTCACATAGCTTCACAGTATAGAGAGAAAGATAGACTTGTGCCATACCGGAAGGATTCGAGGTCGAATCCTTCCCGCTCAAATATCAACATCCAACATTTGAATACAAGATCCACTCTGTTGAAGTTGATCTATATCATTTTCACTATAAATTAAAAATCAAGTGCTTTGAATACTTTTTGCCTGTGTATCAAGTATGAAAAAAACGAACGGCCTAAATAGTGAGTTGGCTAGTTTAACAGTATAGAACATTTGAAACTGAATAAAAATTGATTTGTGGGGTTTTTTAAATGTTTAGATCATGATCAAATAGGCGGATCGAGAATTTGTATGTCTAAAAATATAGATCTTACCAATTCACTACTTTCGGCCTTCCATTTTACGTTGCTTTGCTTGATGAATGGGCAAAATGTATTCAAAACACTTGATTTTTGGCTTATAGATACTTGAAATAATATAAATCAACTTCAACGAAGTGAATCTTGTATTCGAATGTTGGAGGGTTATATTTGAATGGGAAAGATTCGGGCTCGAATCCTTCTGGAATGAGACAAGTTATCTCTCTCTCCCTTTATATATATATATATATATATATATATATATATATATA
Organism: Agave tequilana; assembly: GCA_038442645.1. Lineage (NCBI taxonomy): Eukaryota > Viridiplantae > Streptophyta > Magnoliopsida > Asparagales > Asparagaceae > Agave > Agave tequilana. Next base: position 48,742 of record JAVJIF010027647.1, on the reverse strand, counting down.
TATATATATATATATATATATATATATATATATATATATATAGGCATTTCGCTACACCCTCTTATGTCGAATCATAATTAGAAAAAAATTCAACTTCACAATTTTTTCTCTTCAACCACCTCTTTTTTAAAGGATGTGCACTCACGTGTCAACTGCTGAAGCGCTCATCAGCAGCGAAAGACGAAAATGCCCTTACGTAATCGCTTCAAAAAAGCGGCCCGTTTTGAAATTGCCCTATTTTTCAGAACTGCGACTGTGATCGCAGTCCTCATAAAGATGCTTTATTTCTGAGGACTTCAACTATGATTGCAGTCTTCACAAAATGATCACAACTCTATTTCTGAGGACTCCTCACAAAATGCACTATTTATGAGGACACAAATGCATTATTTATAAAAATTACGATCATGATCGTAGTTCGTGTTTCTAAATCTTTATAGGATTGCGATCATAATTGCATTCTCTCTTTATTAAGACTGTGAACATGATCGCAGTCATTACAAAAATATCTTATATTTGAGTTCTTATAAGGACTGCGATCATGGTCACACTCTTCTTTACTAAAACTGAAATCATGTTCGATTCAGTCATAAAATAGAGTTTGGTTTGTTTCGATTTGACAATTTGTGGAGATCGGTAAACCAAACCGAAAACTCTCTCTCTCTCTCTCTCTCTCTCTCTCTCTCAAACTACCTGTCTCTCCCTCTCAATCTCTCTTCCTGTATCTCAGAAACTCTCTTCCTCATACCCCCCTTCCGCTCGTCATCATGAAAACCCTCCCTCCTCCCCTTCTTCCCACGACCTCCTCCCCCGACTTGCCCCTATCCCCCACACCCCCGCCGACCTCCCCTTCCCCTCCCCCTCGCGCTCGATGATTAGTTGGAACCAAAACCGAACTGAATTCGGTTAGAGATCTAAAACGGTGCGGATTCAAATTTTTGGACAAAAATTGTACCGCACCGTGCTCACCCCTACAGTGTAGTATGACATAGTAGGCCGCTCTCTGCACTTAATTGGGCGAGCATAAGCATTTCAAGTTGCGGTAAAAAAAAACAAAGCTAAAAAATTCTTGCTTTAGTGCTACAACATTCTTGTGAGGCCAAGCCCTTGGATGGCATGCTTTGTAGTAATGTTAGGCTTATTTATTTGGTAAGATTTTCTTGATGTTAAGGAATATTTGATAGATGTTAGGTTTATTTATTTCTTAGCAAACAGGTGCTAGCTATTTGTTCAGATGAGATTGTTAATAGACATGTGATACATTATATCTAAACATGTGTATAGACATGTGATACATTGTGTCTAGACATGTATACTTTTCTTATATTCTTCTTTCCACTTTTATATATATTGATGTAATCATTGGTGAAAGAATATACAATGATATACAAAAATTTTACCTTCTTCAAATTATCATGGTATCAAAGTCATTCCTCTTCTGATCGTCATTCTATGCTATCAATAAGGCTGCGCTGGGCCGTGCTCGCATAGCGTTTGCCTAGCGTCGGGCCACTTTCGCCTTGGGCCATCTCTTCATCTTTTACTATTGTTGACCTGGACGATATCTTACTCTAGCGCTACCTCTGTCACCTTACTACAGAATTCATGTAGTCGAGTTCTCGTGAGCCCTTCTACCTCTGTCCTCTTTGTGCCCACGTCATCAGTGATCACCTCTGCCCTGCGTGGCCGATTCAGCCGCCATTCCCGCCATCGACGAGAGACGATCGGCGAGCGATAACTTCACCATCTCGCCGTCGATGAGAGACGATCGATGAGTATTTTCAAACTATCGGTGGATCAGTTTGAGGGAGGATGTTAACAGACATGTAATACATGTGATACATTGTATCTAGATAAGTGTATAGACATGTGATACATTGTATCTAGACATGTATACTTTCCTTGTATTCTTCTCTCCACTTCTATATTTATTGATGTAATCATTGGTGAAAGAATATACAATAATATACTGAAATTTCTTCTTCCCTAAATTATCGAAGATCATCAAGAGGAGCACGGATTAAAGTATGATACATATAGGTTAACGGGTTTCACTAATGGTGAGAGGAGCATATATTTTCCCGAATAAGCTAATTTCACATTCATTAGGAAAGCGAGCATGATCAAAGAAATAAAAGACTGTTAGAAACTATAACAGAAAAAAGATATCACATTGGTTTAAAACCATCGTGGTAAATCAGAAACGTCGGTTTAGAAATCGACGTATATGGGGCAACGTAAAAAGTCCACATCAGTTAATAACCGACATGGAATATCCATTAAGTTGAAAATAATTTATTTTTCACGTGGAAAAAAAATAATTTCCACGTCAAATTTTCCAAAAATCGACGTTAAAAATTAAGATTTTTCACATCGGTTGACCATATTAACCGTCTAGAAATAATATTTTCGCATCTGTTTTTTGTATAAACTGACATAAATGTATAAACTTTCACGGGTCGATTTTTTTACAACCGACGCGAAAAGTACTGACATGTACACAAATACAATCTTTTCCCGTCAGCTTTTAGGGAACGGACATGACTTTCGCGTTGGTTTTTTTTCAACCGACGCGAAAAGTACTGACATGTAAAACAGATATAATCTTCTCGCGTCGGTTTCTTTCGCGTCGGTTTTTGAAGAAACCGACGCGAAAAATAGGTTTTTTTTTTTAATTTCTCAGTATCATGTACATAAATTCCTGTAACATGTATGCATGCATATGACTGTTATATACACATATTAAATTATCCATAGAATAAAATAAATATAAAACAATATATGAAATAATAACTGTAAGCATAAGATTTACTTACCTATCTCCAATATTTTGCATGAATCTAGTTTGATAAGAATGCCCCTTGTGGCAGCCACAATGTGACTTCTGCTAAGCCGTGAAAAATAAAAAAAAATAATTAAATCATGTATTACCTGACTCCTTAGTCGTAATTTCATTGTGTCATGTATACATGCACCAAACTCATTGAATCCAATATGAAAATTAAATTGACCCAAAAATGCACCAAAGTGTATGTATGTATACATGTTTAAAAATGGACCAAAATGCACCAAAGTGTGTATGTACATGCACATACATACAATGAAGTAAACCAGCATCAATGCATGTCAGGTATTGAATACAATATTCATAAAAAATTTAGTTACCATTAATATAATTTAACAAATATTTCGCCTACTGTTATTGAACTTCCCTAACTTCCTAATCTGTGTATGTTTTTCTCATCAAACTTCAAATATATGATTATTTGTGTTAATTTTAACACAAAAAAAATATAAATATGATTTAGATATAGAAAACATAAATAAAAAAGAGAAATATAATTATAACACTAACACTAACTAAAAACATAAATATGATTAATACCTTTCTTGGAATTGAGTTCATTTGTAATGTGACGATTTCACACCTAAATCGTATAATATAATATCCGCATTGAATGGAACCAGGTTGATGGAGACACAACAAGAAAAGAAATATTTCTCTAAATGATAAAAATAAAAACTTAAAGTTTTATCGATGATTTTCAAAAGAATTACCTGAATCTTCCTCCATGAAGTAGTTTATGTAAGTTCACCTTGAGGGGGGTGAATAGGTGATGGCTAACCTAATGGTCACTTGATGACAAATAATGTGAAATTAAAAACAATTAAGATCTAAACTAAACTCTTACACTAAACACCACGTATAATACAAGAGTGTTGCCGAATTTCCCGTGAAGGGCTCTGGACAAACTCCTCTAGATTCCCCTAGATAAGGGTTGAGGTGCCGCGTTAGCTCTCTTGGTTGAATACAAGTGTTAGCAAACAATCCCACGCATGTATATCAATGAGCACAAATGAATATATCAAGCATATAAAGATAGACAATAAAAGTATGCAAGATATAAAGACAAAGAGAGAGAGAGAGAGAGAGTGAGCAATCGCAAACACAAGGGATTTGTTTCGAGGTTCGAGCACCCTTGCTCTACATCCCCGCCTTCGACACACGAAAGATTTCCACTATAATTGATCCCAATGGATCACCCGGTGCCGCAACACCTATAACTCTCGGACTCCCTAGTCCGTACACACCGCAAGCCCCACAAGCTTGCCGAGGCCGCACCTCAAACCAACAAGTTCGCACCCGAACTCGAAACACCGCGGACACACACGTCCGCCTCCTCAAAGTAAAAGAAATGATCTCTTGGTGATCTAAACACTTTGATCACCAATAAACACTCTCACAAAAACACTCCTATAGAATGAATAGCTCAATGGGTTGCTCAAGTATTTGTGAGAAAAATAAGGATGAGAGTGGTGGTGAAAAACTCAAAGAATCACTTTTAACACTCTTGATAAAACTCTCCTTTTGATTGGAAATATTTGCTCTAAATTAAGTGGAGGAAAACCTCTAAATGGTTCAGGAAAAACTGGTGAAAACCCACTTGAAAATCTTGCTCAAAAACAATGCCCAAACCCCCAAATTTATAGGCTAAGAAAAACTAGACGTTGGGGGTTCTGTCAGGCCTGTCGGTCGACCGTCCGGCCGACCGGCCAACGGTCATATTTCAGACCGTTTGAGCCATCGGTCGACCGGCCGGTCGACCGAGCCAGGATACAGAGAGCAGTCTCTCTGTCCGGTCGGCCGCCGGGGCCTTTCCAGAGAGCAGAGCTCTCTGGACGGTCGACCGGGTCGGTCCGCCGGCCATCCTGCAGAACTGGCGTGCACGTCTGTGCACGTCGGTCGACCGGCTGAAGCCAGGTCAGGTCTGATCTAGGGATTAAAAACTTGATCTTTTGGCTCACATAAAAATCCTATAAAATACTGAAAAATATACAAAAATAGTTTTGATGTTATACTTTGATAAATAAACATGCTTGCACAAAATCAAGGCATGTTACAAATGTTTTGAACTATTTTGTAACTTGGAAAATATGGCTCAAATGAAAACTAGTATTTTTCTAAAACTTGTTTTCCAAACTTCTTCATGATACAAAAACAAGATATTTTGAATTCATTAAAGCATAGTGTGTATGGATATGATCCACTACACAATTAAGATGAAATATCTATGTTTTTGGTATTAAGCTCTAAACTTGATTTTGGATAAAAGACATGCATATAAGAAATTCCAAAAACCAAAAAGTAATTTTCCAAAGTAAAAATCTTTTGTAAAAAACAAAACTATCAAGAGTGTGTGTGTGTGTATATGTACTTGAGCAATCCACCAACTACTTTATCCTTTACATTTTAACTAGAAACAAAATCTTCTAAAAACAAACTTAGACACAAGTCTTCATCTTCTTGAAGTCTTTTCTTGAAGCCTTCTCATCTTCTAGAGTTGGTCCAAACACGATCCAACGAGCTCGACTCTTGATGTGGTCTTGATGCATAGGCTCGTGAATCAACCGGTGCTAGCTCCAAAACTTGACTTTAAATCCTTTGTTGAAGCTCCACACCTACTAAGATCTTGATAACAAATCTGTTACTAATTTAAAGACAAGATCATTAGTACTATAACTACATGAGTTGATCATCATCAAAACTAGAGTGATGGGCCTTTGGGCCAACAATCTCCCCCTTTTTGATGATGACAAAACTCATGAAGTTATATATGCATGGATTAAAGTAAAGCTTCAAAGAAGCTCCCCCTTAACTCATGCATAACAAATAAACAAATAGATATGCAATAAAGCTCATAAACATGTATGCAAATCTAGGAGATAAACATGCTACCAAGCATAAAACAAATCAAATTCTTTTTCTCCTATTTGCAAAATAAAACATATATGCATAAACAATCTTTTTCACAAAACATGCATATAAATCTCAAATTCTTCTCCCCATTTTTGTCAATCATCAACAAAGGGGTAAAAACACAATCAACAAATTTTTCTCCCCCTTTTTGTCATAAACAAATAACCAAAGAAGGGGTGTAAACAAATAAGTCAATAAAAGTTTATATGCGATATACATTCATGAAGAGGAAGACGCTAAGTTAACTTCCCTACACATATGCATTATATGAAGAAGGGATGATAAGCCCCAATTCACATAACACATATTATGTAATGCATAAGAGGAGATGTGAAGCTCCCCCTACACACGTGTACCACATAAAGAAGAGTTGTCAAGCTCCTCAATATACAATATACTCAACATGAATCTATATGTGGAAGAGATGTTAAGCTCTCCTTGCATATAGTCAATACAAATCAAAAAATTTTATTTTCTTAGTTAAACAAAATTTTGAATTCTCTCAATAAAACAAATTTTGAATTTTGATATCAATTTTGAAAATGATCAATTGTAAAATAGTGATCAATAGTAAAGTAATGATCAACCATATTGATACCAATTTAAAAACAAATGCATAAGCTTGAAAAATAAGATTTGAATTAAGCTTAGCATAAACTAACTTTGTGCTTTAAAAATGTAAATCAATTTTAGCTCAAGTACAAAACAAATCATATATATGTATGAAAAATGAGTATACCAATGAAATTGATACATACATATATAAGAAAACAAAATATGAGTATATACAAAAATAGAGTCAAATTGATACCAATTGAAACGATTCAATGATACCAATTGAAATAATAGGATCATGTGTATATCTCATAATCATTGAAGAATAAATAACTAGTTAAATTAATTTTGAAAAAAAAAACTAGTTAAAGATCCTTCAAAAACACGAAACCAAGTCATATGTTTTTCATGAATCATACCAAAATACACAAGAATTGACACTCGATCTATAAAGCTCAAAAATATGTTCATGAACTAAAGTCATGACAGAAATAAAGTGTGAGTGTTCAAAAATTATGTAATTAGTATTTTCCTGAAAATAATCATTGAAGCTCTAAAAGTGTGAGTATCATTTTTTTTGAATCATAAAAATTCATTTTTCTCAAACAAACATGAAAATTCATTTTCATTAAAACAAAACACACTTCTAGGTATATGTATGATTTATCCAATTCTAACAATACACATACATATCCCAAACATAAAAGAGTCTATTAATGATGTTTGCATGAAGGCAAGAGACTCACGGGTATACATGTATATTTATTAGATTTGAATAAAAATGCATATACATGAAGTAAAAACATGAAATAGGCAAAACATGTATAAATGAGAGAATCATCAAAACTAGTCTATACATGTGCATATAGTGGGTACAAATGAGCATGAAGTGCAAATATATATGAATCAAATGTAACTCACTATTTGTACATGAATAATACAAGTTTTGATAAAAACTACATCTAAGCATGTTTTTACCACATGAAGCACATAAGAACACAAAACATGAACATGCTATGAATATGATATATGTAAAAAGCATGTACATAAAAAGTAGGAGTTTAGAGATTGTTACCAACTCCAAAGCTCCAAGCATGGTGGTCATCCCACCAAAACTCCTTGATAGCGGTGCATCAAATGTATGTCCTTGTAGTTCATGCAGCCACCACCAAGGCACCAAATCTCTCACGTCATGTGAGAGCCCTCACCTACATCAAATACAAAAGGTGGGGACTTTGGTACCCATTTTCTTTTAGGTCCTTAGGGGTTAGTCTTATAAGGGACCCAAAAATTTTTATGATTAGCAAAATTTAAATGATGTATCTTATCATAACAAAACTTTGCTAAATGGTCTTTGCGGCCACAATGTGTACATTTGTATACCTTAGGATGCTTATGTGTATGTGTATGATCGTGGCGTGCAACATAAGCATATGCATGATGATGATGTGCATGAATGTGTGGAGTTTGTTTCTTTGAAAACATAGACTCCAACCTAGAATGATTAAATGCACAAGAGCTCAAAGTAGAGCTCAAACTATTAATTTTATTTTTCAAAAGATTAATCTCACTATCTTCAATGGTGGCATGTAAAGCATGATGAGATATAAAATCATTTTTCTTCTTTTTAGAAACTTTTTCTTTTTCTTTTTCTTTTTTCAACAAATTTTCTTTTTAAAGAGTTATTTCTTGCAAAATAATTTCTTTTTGTTTTTCCACCAAAATAATTTCATTTTTCAAACTAGTGTTTCCTTCACAAAGATCATTTAATTTAGACATAAGGGAAACATTCTCATTTTTCAAAATTTCATTTTCTTTTTCTAAACATGCAATATTATTTTAAAAGAATCATTTTCTTTTAGCATGCAATCAAAATCCTTTTTCAAATTTTTATTTTCTTTCTTAATCATGTCATATTTTTCAAGAAGGAGTTGACAAAAAGTGGTAAGCTCATCATATGACATATCATTATCTTCATCTACCTCGGATTCGGTAGTTACCTCAAGGGGGTTATCCCCTTGGACCATATAGCACAAGTTGGAGGTGTTGGTTCCAACGTCCGAATCGCTCCCGGCATAATATAGATCCTTTTCGCCAAGGGAGGTGATGATGTTCCAAGCTACAAAAGCCGAATCAATGTTAGAAACCCTAGATAAATATTCATCATTTAGGGTTGACTTTAAAGCATGAAGGGCTTTTGCATTAGCCTCAAAATTCTTACCATCTAAACAATATGCATTATTAGTAGTGGCAAGATAAACATGAATGCCTAGGGACTTGAGGTATAAAGACATCTTAACCTTCCAAATTTGGATGTTAAGAATGTCAAAAGTGGGTGGTGACATGAAGTCCATGGTGTGTGTACAAAATATTGTGATTAGCCTAAAAATAAGGATCTTTAACTCTAGGTTGTAAGACCCAAAATCAGAGCACTTGGCTCTGATACCAATTGTAAGTTCACCTAGAGGGGGGGTGAATAGGTGATGGCTAACCTAATGGTCACTTGATGACAAATAATGCGGAATTAAAAACAATTAAGACCTAAACTAAACTCTTACACTAAACACCACGTATAACACAAGAGTGTTGCCGAATTCCCCGTGAAGGGCTCTGACAAACTCTCTAGATTCCCCTAGATAAGGTTGAGGTGCCGCGTTGGCTCTCTTGGTTGAATACAAGTGTTAGTAAACAATCCCACGCATGTATATCAATGAGCACAAATGAATATATCAAGCATATAAAGATAGACAATAAAAGTATGCAAGATATAAAGACAAAGAGAGAGGAGAGAGAGAGAGTGAGCAATCGCAAACACAAGGGATTTGTTTCGAGGTTCGAGCACTCTTGCTCTACATCCCCGCCTTCGACACACGAAGGATTTCCACTATAATTGATCCCAATGGTTCACCCGGTGCCGCAACACCTACAACTCTCGGACTCCCTAGTCCGTACACACCGCAAGCCCCACAAGCTTGCCGAGGCCGCACCTCAAACCAACAAGTTCGCACCCGAACTCGAAACACCGCGGACACACACGTCCGCCTCCTCAAAGTAAAAGAAATGATCTATTGGTGATCTAAACACTTTGATCACCAATAAACACTCTCACAAAAAACACTCCTATAGAATGAATAGCTCAATGGGTTGCTCAAGTGTTTGTGAGAAAAATAAGGATGAGAGTAGTGGTGAAAAACTCAAAGAATCACTTTTAACACTCTTGATAAAACTCTCCTTTTGATTGGAAATATTTGCTCTAAATCAAGTGGAGGAAAACCTCTAAATGGTTCAGGAAAAACTGGTGAAAACCCACTTGAAAATCTTGCTCAAAAACAATGCCCAAACCCCCAAATTTATAGGCTAAGAAAAACTAGCCGTTGGGGTTCTGTCAGGCCTGTCGGTCGACCGTCCGGCCGACCGGCCAACGGTCATATTTCAGACCGTTTGAGCCATCGGTCGACCGGCCGGTCGACCGAGCCAGGATACAGAGAGCAGTCTCTCTGTCCGGTCGGCCGCCCGGCCGCCCGGGGCCTTTCCAGAGAGCAGAGCTCTCTGGACGGTCGACCGGGTCGGTCGGCCGGCCATCCTGCAGAACTGGCGTGCACGTCGGTCGACCGGGTCGGTTGACCGGCTGAAGCCAGGTCAGGTCTGAACTAGGGATTAAAAACTTGGTCTTTTGGCTCACATAAAAATCCCATAAAATACTGAAAAATATACAAAAATAGTTTTGATGTTATACTTTAATAAACAAAACATGGTTGCACAAAATCAAGGCATGTTACAAATGTTTTGAATTATTTTTGTAACTTAGAAAATATGGCTCAAATGAAAACTAGTATTTTTCTAAAACTTGTTTTCCAAACTTCTTCATGATACAAAAACAAGATATTTTGAATTCATTAAAGCATAGTGTGTATGGATATGATCCACTACACAATTAAGATGAAATATCTATATTTTGGCATTAAGCTCTAAACTTGGTTTTGGATAAAAGACATGCATATAAGAAATTCCAAAAACCAAAAAGTAATTTTCCAAAGTAAAAATCTTTTGTAAAAAATAAAACTATCAAGAGTGTGTGTGTATATGTACTTGAGCAATTCACCAACTATTCTATCCTTTACATTTTAACTAGAAACAAAATCTTCTAAAAACAAACCTAGACACAAGTCTTCATCTTCTTGAAGTCTTTTCTTGAAGCCTTCTCATCTTCTAGAGTTGGTCCAAACACGATCCAACGAGCTCGACTCTTGATGTGGTCTTGATGCATAGGCTCGTGAATTAACCGGTGCTAGCTCCAAAACTTGACTTTAAATCTTTTGTTGAAGCTCCACACCTACTAAGATCTTGATAACAAATCTGTTACTAATTTAAACACAAGTCATTAGTACTATAACTACATGAGTTGATCATCATCAAAACTAGAGTGATGGGCCTTTGGGCCAACAGTTTACTCCGTCGGATTGGATTGGTTTGACTCATATACATAGTGAGAACCATGTTCATAACATTCAAAAATTAAAATTAGTATTAATAAATATTTATATACATCATGGAATTTTCTTATATATTTTAAACACTCACAAGTCTAACATATAAAAGATTAAAAATTCACATGTCAATTAGTTTCCTAATTGGTTTTCGGATGTCGCCTCCCAGCGAATCCAACTAATATATAATACCGAGCGATGGGTCAATCACGCATAACGTCTAATGTGAGATGTAAGATAAATACATATATGATAAATTAAATTAAATAATAATTAAATATTATTTATAAAAGATTACTATTTACCTTGTATTGTATGGCACAAGATACAACCGCCGGGTCGATCTATCTCTTAACATTACAGATGAGACATCTCTAGTCTTGTTGACCGTATCATCTTCAAGGGAAAAGTCAAACGCGATATGATATGAACAAATAAAGTCATACAAGTGACTAAAACCCGCATCCACTAACAAATCATATAAAGACCTAAAATTTTCAAAAATTAACAAGCTTAAGCAAATATAAAATAATTATTATTTAATTTCTTAAAATAAATAAACTTTTATGACTCACTTGATATAGACACAAATGCATGCAGTACTAATCTCCATCCGGGTAACAAACGTCTCGAGGTCATTACGTTCGAGGGTTATTGGGATAAGCTCCGTTCCAAATACATCTATAGAGATGGGAACGGTGACCAGGTTCCATCTTTCATGAACGCTGCCATTGCCGCCAAACTGCAATCACTTTCTAGCGCGGGCTGCAGGGGTTGGGTGGCCGAATGAAATTGTGGTCGCTCCCTAGAGTCTCAGGGGTGCCACCTCGTTCCCTTTAACCGTTGCCTGTCACGATACAATGGCTATTAGTCAAAATTAACATTTAAAATTATAAATATTTATTTTAAATTAAGAAATTGTACTTTCAATTCGATAAAATTACTAAGGCATCCAAAGCTCTCGATTAAGTGGGTGATCCATAAAGTGTTTTTCTACATCATGGATCATGTTTTCTAATTTATCACCCTCACTACAATTAAATTCTTCTTTTTCTTCACATCTTCTATCATCTGACGTAATCGGTCTTTTCCTTGCACTCTCACTATACTATATTCATCTTGTATAATCTTTATCAATCTCATTTATGAATAAATGGTCTTTTAATACTTCAACTGTAATTTTGTCAAGGCAACCACATTTTATGCAAGGACACTTAATACGATTAGCTCCATTGGCATGCTCAATAACAAACTTAATAAACTCCTCTACATCATTCTAATATTCGGTACTTAAGCTATTAGCATTCATCCATCTTCGATCCATTTTTACCTAATTAGTTTAGGCATCAAAACAAAATATTGAATTAACAACATATATTAAGTGAAGAGTAAATTTTCTTTTACACAAATATCTAGCATGGCACACAAACATATGACCGCCACCACACACACAAGCACAAACATAACACACACAAAACCACCACACATACATAAAGCATGGCACGCAGACACAACCACTACCGCGCACACATATGCACAAACATCAAGCATGGTACAAACACAACCACCACACACACATATATGCACTAACATCAAGCACGACATAAACACACACAAACAATGATCACCATCACACACACACGAACAAACATCAAGCATGACACACACACACACATAACCACACACATACACAACCACCACCACACCATGCTAGAAAAATCAATAATTTTTTAAATAATTTTAAGTCTAGGTCATTATCATAATATTTTTTTATGATAATTCAAATCTGACAAGCAAAGCGAGAAGGTTTTCTCTCGTGACTCCTTAAGGAAATTTGTATGTCTTGTCCGTCTGTTTTCTTTTTCCCCTTCTTTCCCGAGAGAGAGAGAGAGAGAGAGAGAGAGAGTCGACCTCTCCCCTCCACGACTCTATCCTCTTCGCGTCGCCCTCTTCTCCTCCCTCTTCCCTGTCTCTCTCCCCCTCCTACCTCGGTGGTATACTAGTCTAACACAAATACCACACACACACACCCCATCAACACCAACACTAACATGTAAAAAAAAAAAAAGAATAAGAAAAGAAGGATGGTGGAGATCGAACTCACTATCGATAGAAAATATCATTGTGGATGAAGAACCAGTGACTTAGTTGACGCCGCCGCCGTCGCGCCTGAGAAGATGAACAGTAATTAGGGTTTGAGGGTAGAGAGATTAAGAGTAAGACTAGAAGAAGTACAATAAAGAGGGCAATATTAGGGTTAAAAATCATGGCGCGATTTTTGAAATAGTATTTCGCGTCGGTTCTTGTCAAGAACCGACATTAATAAGTTTTTAGCATCAGTTGCAAACAAGAACATCCACGAAATATAGAAGTTTACGCATCAATTTTGTACAGAATCGGCGCTAAATATAAATTCGTGTCGGTTTGGTAAATAACTGACGTTGAATCTGTTTATTTATATTTAAAAAATAATAAACTGTTAGCGTCGGTTATTTATCGAACCGATGTGGTAAATTTTCTTCCATGTCAGTTCCCTCTGGAACCGACGCTGAATGGTTTCTTTTTTTAATCGAAAAACACAGTAATGACAAATATTCATTTTATTTACAAATTTGTCACCGTATATTATTTCGCGTCAGGTGCGGTTCAAACTGACGAGTGATGTCTTATCTCATTTCTATACCAGTGGAGGATATTAAGAAGAAGGAATTGAGGAAATTTCATGCTTTTTCTCCTAAAAAAACAAGGAATTTCAAGGTGAAATTAACCATCTTTTCCAGTAGACTTATTTCGCAATAGAAATGTCCGATGTATGAGATTTCTTTGGTGGGTGTCGACTCATTGCTTAATTAGGTACAATAATGTTGAACCATGTGTAGCCAGTTGAGTCCACTCATGGATCCAAACCTAATATGTTAAGCTCATGCCATCATTTGGTGCAGTTGGAGACTCGATGTCGACCAAAATGTTCTCTCTATCAACTGTACTTTGAGCCTCTCTTATAACATTTTCATAACATGCAATGATATATTGTTGGAGGAGAGAGGATATTAAAGGAGGTGATGCCATGCCAAGTGCTGTAGAAGATTGCCAAGTGCCGTCAAAGATCGCCAAGGAAGTCGACGATGAAAGGCAAAGGGACAGCGGCAGGAAATAGCAGCAGCAACAGAAGACAGGCGGGCCGGTCGACCGGGCCGGTCGACCGACGTGCACAGCATGCACAGGGTTTTGGGCGGTCAACCGGTGGGTCGACCGAAGTGCTCTGACTGCAGGAACCCAACTCTCGGGTTTTCTGGGTCGACCGGCCGGTCGACCGGAATGATCTGACTGTAAACAACCCAACTCTCGGGTTTCTTGGGTCGACCGTCGGGTCGACCGGAAGAGGAGGTCGGTCGACCGTCCCGTCGACCGACAGTCGGGTTTGGGTGAAATCTGCTGCTCCGCTGATGTGAGGTATTTAAGTCTAATGTTGATTCTAGGGTTTAACATCTCTACGAAATTGTATTAGCTGTGAGTTCTCTTGCATTCAAAGAGACGAAGAGCTATTGTAATCATCTTCTTAAATAAAATTCTCTCCATTGATTGCCCCGAGGACGTAGGCATTGAGGCCGAACCTCGTTAAATCTTGTCTTTGTGATTTGTGTGTTCTTCGTGTGATTGTTGGGTTGTTCTTTGTGCTGGAGATCTTGGGATTCTCTATTGTTTGGTTGTTGTGATTGGATAGCGCGCACAACAAGTGGTATCAGAGCTTTCGGATTGCACTTGGGATTTCTGAGGATTCGAAGGGCTCGAGATCTGATCCGGTGGAGATCGTGTGTCGATCTTAGATCGCAGGTATTGGGTGTTCGAGGAGATCGTGTGTCGATCTCAGAAGGACGCAAGGAGGGCTCGTTGAATCTGTGTTGAAGTAGATCCAGTGAGAAACTCGATCTAGAGTTTCAAGGGACAGGTAAAAATCCTATTTTTATCTGAGTAGAGATCTATTTCAAGTTGGTTGTTCTTCCGCATAAATAGAGAATCAGAAAAAAAATCTCAATGGCAGAAGAAACTGCATCTGTTAAGACAATGAACACTCACACAAGGATTGAAGTTGTTAAGTTTAATGGGACTAACAATTTTGGTATGTGGAGATGCGAGGTTATGGATGCGCTGAATGCATCAAATCTCGAAAATACTCTCCTATTGGCGAAGAAGAAGAACACTACCACTGATGAAGAGTGGGCGAAGATGAACAGGTCAGCATGTGGCTTGATACGTTCATGCTTGTCACAAGACATAAAATACCTTGTGCAACATGAGACGTCAGCGAAGAAACTGTGGGAAACCCTTGAAAAGAAGTACCTGACGAAGAGTGTAGAGTCCAGGTTGCAGCTTAAGAGTAAGCTGTATCAGTTTCAGATGAAGAAGGGGAGCACAGTAAATGAGCACATCAACCGATATACGAAGCTTCTTACAGATCTGCTAAATGTGGATGTCACGGTAGATGAGGAAGATAAGGCGGTCATCTTTCTGAATTCACTTCCTGCAGAGGAGTACGAGACATTCACACTGACCTTCATTAATGGAAGGCAGAGTTTGGGTTATGATGAGGTGTCGTCTGCATTGATGAGTTATGACACAAGAAAGAATGAGAGGCATCCTTCTCAGTCAGGGTCATCGGCGGAGGCATTGGAAGTAAGAGGCAGAGGTTCATCAAGGAAGGGAAAGGAGATTAGAGGAAGATCGAAATCCAGGTCGGGATTCAGGGATCTTAAGAGAAATCAGTGTGCTTTCTGTAAAGAGATTGGGCACTGAAAGGTAGACTGTCCAAAGTTCAAGGGAAAGAAGAAAGAATCAAAGTCTGAAGCAAATCTAGTAAAAGTGATAAAAACTGCAAGCAGAAAATCACAGGCAGATGGATCAGATTCAGATTCTTCAATGTTCTCGTTTTCAGTTACCACTCCCGTCATAGGCTACTCGGGTGAGAACGAGTGGATCTTGAACACAGGTGCAACATATCATGTATGCCCTAATCGAGACTGGTTTACCAGTTTTGAGAAGTTGGAGGGGTGATCGGTCGTCATGGGCGATGATCATCCGTGCATCATGGAGGGTGTTGGCACTATTCCAATCAGGATGTTTGATGGGATGGTGAGAGAGCTGAAAGAAGTGAGATATGTACCTCAGCTGAAGAGGAACTTGATCTCTGTAGGAGCTTTGGAATCATTGGGTCTCGGAGTGTCTATTAAGTAAGGAGTTCTTAAAATGACAAAGGGCTCGATGGTGGTGTTGAAGGCCGATCGCCGGAACAACTTGTATTACTTGAAGGGTAGTACAGTGACAGGGCAGGTGGCAGCTTCTACCAGTCAGAAGGAAGATTCAACCCGGCTGTGGCACATGAGGCTGGGACATGCAGGGGAGAAATCAATGCAAACTCTTGTGAAGAAAGGGTTGCTGAAGGGTGCTGAGACCTGCAAGTTGAATCTATGTGAATATTGCATCATCGGCAAGAAGACCAAGGTGAAGTTTGGCACAGCTTCACACTGCACGGAGGGTATTCTTGACTATGTTCACACGGATGTATGGGGACCTACCAAGACTGCATCGATTGGAGGTAACCACTATTTTGTGTCGTTCATTGATGACTACTCTAGGCGATGTTGGGTGTACACTATGCGACACAAAGATGAAGTCCTAGAGCTGTTTGTGAAGTGGAAGGCTAATCTGGAGAGAAGCACGGGAAGGAAGGTCAAGGTTCTCCGTTCTGACAATGGAGGAGAGTACAAATCTGATCCTTTCCTACAGCTATGCCTTGATGAGGGCATAGAGAGACACTTCACAGTACGAGAGACTCCGCAACAAAATGGGGTGGCTGAGAGGATGAACCGGACTTTGCTAGAGAAGGTTCGGTGTATGTTATCCAATGCAGGACTGCCAAAGAAGTTTTGGGCTGAAGCTTTGGGTATGCATGCCATCTTGTGAACAGGTTGCCGTCGTCTGCAATAGGGGGGAAGACTCCTCTTGAAGCTTGGTCAGGAAGAACTGCTGAGGACTATGATTTGCTACAGGTTTTCGGATGTCCAGCCTACTACCATGTCAAAGAAGACAAGTTGGACCCAAGGGCAAAGAAAGGGGTGTTCGTTGGCTTCAAGCGAGGAACCAAGGGGTTCAAGATTTGGGACCAAAAGGACAACAAGTTCATAATCAGCAGGGATGTCACATTCGATGAGGCTTCTTTGATGAAGCCTACGGTCTCTAAGCAGGTGGAGACCAGCAAGACCAAGGAGCTATTGCAGCAGGTGGAGAGTGATGCAGATCCACCATCTCTAGAGGATTCAGTATCAGTTCGGATCATTCCTGAGGTGACACAGGGTGGTGATCAAGTAGCTGAAGAAAATGCTGAAAATGTTGAAGAGGATCAGGAGCAGGTCATGGGTACTGTTCCAGATTCTACTGCAGTTGGAAGACCACGAAGGAACACTAGGAGACCGGGTTGGCTCACCACTGATATGGTCGTCGCGTATGCACTTCCAGTTGTTGAAGAGGCTATTCCATCTACCTTCAGGGAAGCTGAGATCAGTACAGAAGCTAGGATGTGGAAATAGGCCATGGATGAAGAGATGAAATCTCTCTACAAGAAAACACATGGGAACTTACTAAGTTGCCCAAGGGGAAGAAGGCCATAGGGTGCAAGTGGGTATTTGCTAAGAAGCAAAGATCTCTCCAAGAAGATGCAGTGCGCTACAAGGCAAGGCTGGTGGCTAAAGGCTACGCTCAGAGAGAAGGAATCGACTACAACGAGGTGTTCTCCCCGGTAGTTAAACACTCGTCTATTCGGATTCTATTGGCTTTGGTGGCGCAGAATGAGTTGGAACTTGACCAACTTGATGTGAAGACCGCCTTTCTCTACGGTGATCTTGAGGAGGGATCTATATTACACAGCCCACAGGTTACAAAGCTGCAGGGAAGGAAGAGTTAGTATGTAAGCTAAAGAAATCGCTGTACGGTTTGAAGCAGTCTCCTAGACAGTGGTACAAGCGATTTGATAGCTTCATCAGGAAGAAGAAGTACACACGTAGCCATTTCGACCCATGTGTGTACTACAACAAGTTACCATCAGGTGAATATATCTATCTACTTCTTTATGTAGATGATATGTTGATTGCTTCTAGGTCGAGATCTGCTATTGACTCTCTGAAGAAGATGTTATCGTCAGAGTTTGAGATGAAGGACCTGGGGGAAGCAAGGAAAGTATTGGGCATGGAGATCACTAGAGACAGGAAAGCTGGCAGGATAAGTTTGACACAGAAGGGCTATTTGGAGAAGGTACTGCAGAGGTTTAATATCAGCAAGGATACTAAGTCTGTTAGTACACCTATGGCACCGCACTTCAAATTGTCAGCAAAGATGTCTCTAAGGAGTGTTCAAGAGCGTGAGTATATGTCTCATGTTCCATATGCCAATGCTGTGGGTAACTTGATGTATGCTATGGTGTGTATGAGGCCAGATCTATCACAGGCAGTCTCCATGGTGAGTCGATACATGCATGATCCTGGACAGGGTCATTGGGAAGCTGTGAAATGGATTCTGAGGTACATCAAGGGAACCGTTGATGTAGGACTAGTATTCGAGAAGGACAACACCGGAAAGCAGGAGTGCATAGGGTATGTGGACTCAGACTATGCAGGTGACCTTGACAAACGCCGGTCGACGACGGGATATGTCTTCACATTCTCACAGGCACCGGTGAGTTGGCGCTCCACACTTCAGTCTACCGTCGCGTTGTCGACCACAGAGGCTGAATATATGGCTATGACAGAGGCCATGAAGGAGGCAATCTGACTTCAGGGGTTGCTTGATGACTTGGGCGTGGAACAGGATATATTGAAGATAAACTGTGACAGCATGAGTGCCATCTACTTGGCAAGGAACCAGGTCTATCATGCAAGGACGAAGCATATTGATGTCAGGTATCACTTTGTTCGGGAGATTCTAGAGGAATGTGACATTGACTTGTTGAAGATTCACACTTCGGAGAATCCGGCCGATATGCTAACAAAGGTGGTGTCGGGGTTGAAGTTTGTACACTACAAAGACTTGCTCCATGTCCTTCAGGTGAATTGAGCTTGCTGAAGCTCATTTGGATGAACTACGGATGGCTTGATCCCTTGGGCAGGGGTACGTAGGCAACCATATTGGTGCAGCCGCTATCGAGTCGGAATTCGGCTCAGATTTGAAAATCTTCACCGAGGTGGAGAATTGTTGGAGGAGAGAGGATATTAAAGGAGGTGATGCCATGCCAAGTGCTGTAGAAGATTGCCAAGTGCCGTCGAAGATCGCCAAGGAAGTCGACGATGAAAGGCAAAGGGACAGCGGTAGGAAATAGAAGCAGCAACAGAAGACAGGCGGGTCGGTCGACCGGGCCGGTCGACCGACGTGCACAGCATGCACAGGGTTTTGGGCGGTCGACCGGCGGGTCGACCGAAGTGCTCTGACTGCAGGAACCTAACTCTCGGGTTTTCTGGGTCGACCGGCCGGTCGACCGGAATGATCTGACTGTAAACAACCCAACTCTCGGGTTTCTTGGGTCGACCGTCGGGTCGACCGGAAGAGGAGGTCGGTCGACCGTCCCGGTCGACCGACAGTCGGGTTTGGGTGAAATCTGCTGCTCCGCTGATGTGAGGTATTTAAGCCTAATGTTGATTCTAGGGTTTAACATCTCTGCGAAATTGTAATAGCTGTGAGTTCTCTTGCATTCAAAGAGACGAAGAGCTATTGTAATCATCTTCCTAAATAAAATTCTCTCCATTGATTGCCCCGAGGACGTAGGCATTGAGGCCGAACCTCGTTAAATCTTGTCTTTGTGATTTGTGTGTTCTTCGTGTGATTGTTGGGTTGTTCTTTGTGCTGGAGATCTTGGGATTCTCTATTGTTTGGTTGTTGTGATTGGATAGCGCGCACAACATATATTACATTCCATGTGTGCCAATCCCATCCTCTTTAGTTGATTAGCTTTAGTCAGATAAAAAAGAAATTACAATTTTTTATGTTAGGGGGACAACTCTCATTGTCTTTTCTAAATTGGTGAGATTTCTTTTTCTTCATAAATTCGGAGAAGACATGCTTTAATTGGACTTGTTATCACCTATATTAGCATAAGAAAATATCATTAATTGGTAATCTACCCAAGAAAAATGATTAAGCTTTCTCTCTCTTAAGCATCTATAATGGGTAATCTCCACAAGAAAAAAGATTAAGCTCTCTTTCTCTCAACTAACTTCCAATCAAACCCTTACGAAGCTGGTCATGCATAAAGTTAAAGGCATGCGGGCAAGAAAATTTGAATCAACGCCAAAGATACCTCTCTCTTTTGTAGATATTGCTCGCCTAGGTTATCTAACTTTATAGAGTTAAAAGCACAAAAAATGCATGTTGACTTGGATTTTCACCGTTTGAATTGAAATAGTTGATAACATGCACTGCAATTCTAATTGCAAGAAATGGAGTGGGGGGAAATTATAATTAGTAGGCTCTTTTACAATGGAACCTGAAGAAAATATTGCGTGAGAGAAGTTGCGTAATATTGAAGGCTGATCTTACACTATTCTTTGTTAGAATCTTTCTTAACTTTTTATGTATCGCAGCTAGAGCAACATGTTTGATCATAGCATAAATGACCTAAAAGTTGTTCTAATTGTTGTAATTTATATACTCTTCAAAACGAGGTGTTTGGCATCTAAAATGGGGTTAAAAGTGTGAGAGTGATTTGTTAGATTTTATTAATTTATTTTAAGTCTAAATTTATTTGGGCCTAACCAAGTTAATTGGATATTTGCACCTGCCTCTATAACATATATTGTTAGACCCGTTTAGGAATAGATCAAGTCTAATGGTTTGAGTTTAGACTCGTTTCAATTACAATTATAGATGAGTGTATTTAATTTATGATGTGGCACTGAGCTACACGTGGGAAGGATTTTCTCTCCGCTATTATGACCTGATCTCTCTCTTGAATGCCTCTCATCTCCTCAAGGATTAAGAAGAGAACTTACTAGTTGGAGAGAAGAATCTCCTCCCATAACTCCGCGTCCTCAAGATCGTGCAACCTTCAACATCTTTTTCGTGATAGAATCAGGTATTCCTGAACCATCTTTTCTTTTGATCTTGCTAAAGAGACTATTATATGCATGTAATTTTGTTTGAAATAATTATTAGATCAACATGATTTTGATTTTCAACTGCGAAAGTACTTTTTCATCAACAAAGTTATGAAAAAAAGTGTTTGTTTACACGTAGAGGTAAATTTTGAAACTATCAAAAAAAAAAAGTAATGTTATTTGTACTACTTTTCTTATACTACATTATATTACTACTCTATGAATTGTGAATCACACTATCAATTAATAAGAGCGGGAGCCACAATTCATAGAGTAGTAATATAATGTAGTATACAAAAATAGTACAAATATTACTAAAAATAAAAACTGATGTGGCAATATTAATAAATATAATTTCCGCTTTTCTCTTTCATTGGTCAGTTTGGAGGTGCATCATATTAAGCATCATATTAAATTTAATAGCAACTTTGATCACTTTGGAGGTGCATCATATTAAATTTAATAGCGTGTAGCAAAATGTACTTATCAGCCTCCTTTTAGAAGATCTTTAACGTCATTTAAATGTTATTAGTGAATTCGGTCTAAATTTGCTTTTATCTTCAATGCTAGAATTGGGACACTTGTTTTCTTACAAGACATATCATTGTACATCTTTACCCTCCCAAGGGCGTATTTGTTTCGCCGCAAAACGTCGCAAAACGCAAGTCGTAAAACTTATTTTCCATTTCCGTTGTTTGTTTCGCTGAAAATCAAGTTGCAAAATGCAATTCTTCTTTTCCACTTACAGTTGCTACAGTTAAATTTGTGGTCACGTAAATCTCACTTTTACACTCATATTTTTCCCACTTGCAGTTGCTACAGTTCTCCGGGTTTAATTGGCTCTGAAAACAGCGTATCGTTCTCCGGGTTTGGGTTGGTTCCAACGCGTGAAGGGCCGTGATGGTCCTTCGCGCTATGGGTCGTCCATTTGTCATTCGCGATGTGGGTCTCCCATCACAGCTAATGGACGGCCCGGAGCGGGAGAGAGAAAAAAAACGTGTTTTGTTATGGAGCCCACAAAATGCCTTTTTTTTTCCTCTATCGCTCTGTGCCATCCCATCATCTGTGATGAATGGCCCACAGCACGTGAGATGATGGACGACCCACAGCGCGTGAAGGATAATCACCTGGTCCTTCACGCGTTGGAGCCAACCCGAGCCCATCTTTCTCCACATGAAAATTGTAATGAAT
Organism: Agave tequilana; assembly: GCA_038442645.1. Taxonomy (NCBI): domain Eukaryota; kingdom Viridiplantae; phylum Streptophyta; class Magnoliopsida; order Asparagales; family Asparagaceae; genus Agave; species Agave tequilana. The sequence continues at coordinate 26,615 of JAVJIF010027647.1, read as the reverse complement.
CTACACGATTGTTGTGAAATTGACAACCCCCACGATCAATTGCTAGGGTGGCGCAGCAGAAGCAATACATGATCGACGAGCAACGAGAAGAAAAAGGAGAAAGGGTAGATATTCTAAAGTATAGAAAGCCAACACACAAGTTAATGTGGTTCCACCAATCAAATAGATCGTGTGCACGTCCACGTGAGAAGGGGGAAACTTTATTAAACTTTAAGTGAGTACAATTTAAAATACTTACACCTCTCGCTAAAAAGAATACAAGCTCTTTGATGGCAACCAAGAACAGCGAAACCCTGATGGATAAAATTTCTCACACTAATCTCTCTCTTTGAAGAATTACACCTTTTAGGAATTGCTATTCATTGACTACATTGAACGCTAACCCTAAGGGTTTATTTATAAACCATAGAACTCTCCTAATCCTATACAAACTTCATCGATACGAACAATCACCGCCTCAGAAGAAAGAAACTCGAATCTAACTCAAGACGGGAAACAGATCTAGAAAAAAAAAAGTCAAAATCCACACTAGTCGACTAGGCCTTAGTATAAGTCGAGTAATAACATGTATTAGTCGACTATACCCAATTATTAGTCGACAACTCTGATCGAATCTGAGAACCCAACTCTTCATTTGCAAGACCTAGTCAACTATACCAATGTATAAGTCAACTAATTCTTATCATTAGCCAGCTATACTAAGTTTAAGTCATCTGATATTGTGCACAGCTTCTTGTGCACGTTCGTTCTTTGATCTCCGATGTTTTGTCTACCTTCACGACGTATTCCAGTCATAATCCTAATAATCTCCCCCTTGACTTGAATTCGTCCAAGTCCGAGAATAGCCACCATCCTCCATGTGCCCACATCAATGCACAATTGATCAAATTTTGACTTCATCTCCATCTCACTCCCTCTTCTCCATAACCCCCAATGGGGTTCACAACTTAATTAGGTCAAACAAGTTCAGACCGGACCTGAACTTGATCCCCCAACGATCTCCTTGATCCACGCAGGATTTATGAGAATTTGCTCCACCATAGGAGTAATGATCTGGACTTTCTTATTCTACTTCTGCACTGCCTAGTCCCAATCCACCTTTGGGGTAAAATTGAACATTCAAGCTCGAAACCATCATAGTCTCTGATTGTTCCACAACCTCCGATCTTGAAGCCGAGGATAACTGCAATTCACCAACTGTAACTTTCAAATTTCGCAACATGTAAACATTGCCGACACGTTTGGCCTGAAACTTCACATGGGCATCTTTGAAAACCTCCATAAGATCACCTTCAGAACTGAAACTGAACCCTTCTCCATGTAGCGTTCTAAGAGAGATGAGATTGTACCTTTATTCGGGAACATTACGAACGCCTTGAAGAGTAGTGATGCCTCCATCATGAGACTGAAACTAGATTGTTCCTTCGCCAATCACCTTACTCATAGTAGAATTCTTCATGAAGACTTATCCCCTTTAAACCGAAGTGTATCAGGAGAACATCTTCCTATTGGAACTGATATGCTGTGAATATCCAGAGTCAATCATCCATCTATTTTTGTTACCGACTGATCTATCTGTAACAGATAGAACATCACACTTTTCTTCATCTCCTTCAGTCAGTTCGGCGACACTAGTAATTGGATGTTTCTTCTTTCAAGTCCAACAATCAGCTCTAATGTGTCACTTCTTGTGACATCAGTTGCATACCAAATTCTTGTGTTTTGGGTTACCCGTGAAACTTTCATTATTCTCTTCTCCTTTGAAAAGTAAACTTGCCTGGAATCATTACGATGAGACTCACCAGTCAACTGATTGTCAATTTTGTCCTTATTGAGCAGATACTCCTTCACCTCATTGACCTTAATAGTTAATTTGCCTTCATAGCTGATAACTTCCTTAAATCTCTTATATGAAGAAGGTAAAGAACACAGTAATAGAAGTGCTTGATCCTCATCTTTTATTTTAACCTCTATCTTATTCAAATCATTGATAATAGAGAGAAATTCTGCAATGTGAGACTTGATAAGTGTACCCTCTTGCATGCGGAGAAGAAAAAGATGTTGCTTCATAATCAACTAATTCGCCAATGATTTTTTCAGATAATGGTCATGAGATCGCTCCCACAATGAGGATGATGTTTTTTCATAGAAAACTCATTCAACATTTCATCCGCCAAGCAGAACTGAATAACCGTCAAGGCTTTCTCATTCAACTCCTGTCAAGTTTCTTCTTTTATGTTTTGAGATTTTTTTCTCCCTCCCAAGTAGTGCTTTCTTTAACCCGCTCTGGGTCGGGATGGCATTCATCCTAATCTGCCACATGTTGAAATTGATGACACAGTCGAACTTCTGAATATCGAACTTGATCGCAGATATCTTCACGTTGGCCTTGCTCTGATACCGATTGTTGTGAAATTGACGGCCCCTACGACCAATCACTTGGGCAGCATAGCGGAAGCAATACAAAATCGACAAGCAATGAGAAGAAAAAAGAGAAAGAAGAAGATATTTCAAAGTATAAAAAGTCAACACACAATTTAATATGATTCCACCAATTAAACAGATCGTGTGTACGTGCATGAGAAAAAGGGAAGAAACTTTATTAAACTTTGGGAGAGTACAATTAGAAGCACTTACACCTCTCGCTAAGAAGATTTCAAGTCTTTGATGGCCGCCAAGAACAGGAAACCTGATGGCTAAAGTTTCTCACACGAATCTCTCTTTTTTATGAATTATACCCTTTAGGAATTGCTAATTCATTGAATACATTGAAGGCCAACCCTCAGGATTTATTTGTATACCATAGAACTCTTCTAATCCTATACAAGCTTCATCAATACATATAATCACTGCCTCATAGGCAAGGAAACTCGAATCCGACTCAAGACTAGAAACAGATCCAGAAAAGAAAACAGTCAGAACCGACACTAGTCGACTAGGCCTTAGTATAAGTTGACTAATAACATATATTAGTCGACTGTACTCAATTATTAGTCGACTACTTTGACAAAATCTGATAACACAACTCTCTGTTTGCAAAATCTAGTCGATTATACCAATGTATAGTCGACTAATTCTTATCATTAGTCAACTATATCAAGTATAAATCGACTAATACTGTGCACAGCTTTTTGTGCATGTCCGTTTTTTGATGTCTGAAATTTAGTCTACTTTCACGACGTATTCTAGTCATAATCCTAACATGTTGCGCACATGTTAGAGATGCACAATTATAAATGAAGAAGATGGATATACAGAGCTCTCTTCGTGCCTACCAAGTCCTGCGGAAGTGAAGCAAGAGACTCCACAAAGAAGAAGATGGATACCGAAGTATCTCAAGATCCTCCTGCCGCTGCCGACGGTGAATCTCAAGCCGTCGGCAAACAAGGTGGCTGGGTCACATTCCCCTTCGTCACAGGTCTCTCTCTCTCTCTCTCTCTCTCTCTCACGCACATCACCACCATCATCATCATAATTATGTTCTCGTGCACAATTTATACGCAGGGACTATGATGGGTTTGCTCCTGGCTACGAGTGGGGCAACAAGCAACATAATAGTGTACCTAATAAAGGAGTTCAATGTGAAGAGCATCGACGCGGCCCAGATCAACAACATCATCAACGGCTGCATCAGCCTCGCTCCCGTCGCCGGTGCCATCATCTCCGATTCATTCTTTGGATGTTTCCCCGTCGTCGCATTCTCCACCTTCCTCAGCTTTCTGGTAATTCTTTGGTTGTTACATACCACGGGAATTTGAAAATAAATTCTTTTCTTTCATTGAATTTGGTTAAAAAAATACTTGTTCTATCTAAAATAAAGTAAAAAGTCTCCCTCCATTATCATTATCTTTCAGTAGATGGAGTTTTTCAAAATATTACAATCGTACAGAAGAGCTTACTGTAATTTAATCTATAAAAATATTACTCTCAATGCTCATCACAACTTCAAAAATCTAGCATATTAAAATTAATATTGTTTTCATCTTTTAAAAAGAAAAGAAAACGAAATTAATTTTTATATATAAAAAATTTATCAGCAAGAAGATTAGGAATGTAGCACACGCATGACTCTAACAGTAAAGAGATTTTATGGCTTTCACTGCCTGAATCCCCAGCTTAATTTTTCTTCACCTGACCAAGGCCTTGGTTACTTCCATCATTGTAAGGAATTTGCCTTATAGGGCAACATCCTCGTCTATCTTTGCAAAAATATATAATTTATTTAAAAGAAAGTATTTAATTAATTAAGTGCTAAATAGCTTAAGCTACAATTATTTGAATTTGTATGAGATAGTGATGGCCTTTGCTCGAAAAGAATAAAGGAATTAATCAATAAAATCGATGCTGAAGTCATGCATGAATAGAAATTATATAGGAATTCTTAGCGTTCACGGTATTTGGATCCATGTGTCTCCGGAGAATGTTTCATTAAACTCTTCTTTAAGAAACATCGAGAGGCTTGTGTCTCACAATTTCTCTCAAACAAAATCCGAAGAAGAAGAAGAAGAAAAGTGTGTGCTTGTTTTTATGTTTTAAATTAAGCTTTATTTTCTTATACCCTCATAATTTTTATTGATTATCCACAAAACCTCTCAACCTTTAAAATTTCAAAATATTCCTCTCAACTATCTATTTCTCACTTTCCCTCGTGACGTTGTTAACGACCATCTGAAATGACTTTCTTGTTCATCTCCTCACAAAAGAAACACATGAAAGACACGTGATGAATTAAAGATAATTTTGTCATAAAATAAATATGTAAAAGGCAGGAGACCACCAACCAAATGGACAGCTAAGGAAGGAGGGTTTTCTTAAAATTTTGAAGATAGTTGAGATATTTTGGGATTTTGAAATTTTTTGGGTTTTGAAAAACTCATGAAAATCAAGAGGGTATATAAAAAATAAGCTTTTGAATTATGACCTCATCATCACTCCCAAACCCACTAGTTTTTCTCAGTTAAATTTCTTTTATACTTTGAGGTTAATTTTAAAGTCCTCTTTTATTTGGGGAATTAAACCTCTGCCATCTGATTAGTATGTGTTTCCCGTACAGTCACTGCTGCTATTCACACTGTCTGCGACAGTCCGATCACTAAGGGTAGCCCCGTGCGCCACCGGACCCGGCCCATGCGAGCACCCGTCGGCAGCCCAGCTTGCGGTGCTGTACGCGGCCGTGGGCCTGTTGTCGGCGGGCACGGGGGGCACGCGGTTCAACCTCATGACAATGGGCGCAGACCAATTCGACAAGGCAAAAGATCAGGACGTGTTCTTCAACTGGTACTTCGTCATCATGTACGCTTCGTCAATCATCGGAGCAACGGTGATCGTGTACGTTCAGGACAGCGTGAGCTGGGGACTAGGGTTTGGGCTGTGCTTGGCGGCCAATGCTGCAAGTGTTGTTGTTCTGATGATGGGATCGAGGTATTATCGTCGGCCGAAGGCGCAAGGGAGCCCGTTTACGGGCCTCGCACGGGTGGTTGTCGCGGCGCTTCAGAAGAGGAAGGTTGATGAGAGGCAGCAGGGCCTGAATTACTATTGTGGGAGCGTGGAAGGGGTGAAGTCAGTGCCTCACGCACCAACTCCAAGCTTTAGGTATGCATAGATCACCGTTTAAGATTTTTTTGAGCTATATTTGCTAGTTAATCGTATTTTGCAGTTATTTTTAAAATATTGGGTGGACCTCTCCGACCCTCTCTAAAGTCTAAACATAGAGAAAAAGTTCCTCCAATAATGTTGGTGGCATATTTTGAACTTATAATCTTTTTATTACAAGTCATTATCAATTCACCTCTCAAGTTTTTTTTTAAATAGTAATTTTGACATGAAATTGCTTCCACGAAAACACTATAGTTCTCTACTCTCATTAGAATTATGAGTGTAAATCTATAGATAATTCTTTCTAGATTTAGGTGTGTGACTCTCAATTCTAAATTACCCTTATAAGAGTGATCTGTGATAATTATCACTAATGACTTTGAATTCTTTATCAAAAGTCCTATCAGCTCATGATCAATGTGAATTTCTTAAATATTATTCCTAGCCTTATGACGTGAGTTTGTGGATAATTATTCCTAGCTTATTGCTAGCCTTATGCGCTCTGAATATATGAACTGCCTGGGGAAGGTTTGAGACATGACTCTGATATCATTTGTATGGACTTGGGGCACCATCCCAAAAGACTAACCTTCTAGGTGGAGTAACCCAAATCCTTATATACCTAAGACCATCCTCATATCTAGCCGATGTGGGATTATTTGTTCGCACAAATCCCAACACTATTTGAATAATTTCCATCCTTATGTCTCATTGCTTGCTTTAACTCTTTGCCTTGTGACTTATGAGCTTATCAATGTGATGGCATAGACCTATATATGAGAGTAATTAAATCAGTGGAAAATTATTCTTATTTCAAGATCCATGAATGTGAATTCTACTAATTATGTATTCCTAATGTAATGCCCTAGTGAGCTTATGCATGTGATGGCATAGCTTCATGAGAGTGAATTTACGGATAATTATTCTTATTCCTGGCCTCGTAAGCCTGAATTCTCCTAATTATTCCTACTCTTGTGATAGTGAATATGCGTGAATAATTATTTCTAGCTGTAAGCTTATGACTGCATGCATAAAGCCTAATCCCAACCTCTAGCGAGTAAATTTGTGGATTAAAGCCTACTGACAGGCAGCAGACCATTAAATTTGAATACTCTGTCACTGCACTAAAATTTTAAAGCTATGATAAACATTGAGCGTTATATTTTTATATTCTAACAAATTCAACGTTGCGATCTCTCTTTTAACAACTGAAAACACTGTACCTTTGCCACGATCAAGCATAGTCCATATAATTGTCACAGAGAACGTTCGAAATATAGTAGGAGGCATATAAAGTGGAAGACAAAAGGAAATCATGAATATTGCAGTGGACACAGTTCCACTGATAAGGGAACCATGTGCATTGTTCTTCTTTTTGCTAGGGCAACCATGCGTGTTGTTGCCACCACTTGAGAGTCTGATGCCTTGAGCGTGAACACAAAGGAATAGAGTAGCAGTGGTATTGGTACTCGTCCAATACTCAATTTCAGCTTCAATTTGCACACTTTTGAAGTAGGAGAAAATAATGATCAGAATGTATGCGTAAACTTTAAGCTTCAAGTCAAATTGTGTGCACGTTTCCTCATTGTTTTCTTGACACCATAATTGCAGACTATGATGTTGTCCCACGATAATGCAATATAGTCGTTATTTTATTTTATTTTTTTACTTTTTCATGATTTTTTTTTTTTTTTTTACTTGACATTTGGAAACATTCTACACTGTAAGATGACTAAACTCTCAGAAACTATCTATTATGAACAATTAGAGTTTGTCAAAACTACTTTCAAACTTTTTTCCTTAAAACTATCATGACTTTGTATTTTGCTGAAAGCTCCCTAACGGTGTTAACGGTGTAAGTAAAAGGTCCTAAATGTTTTTTTCCTAAAATATAATTTATCTCTTTAAAATTAAACAAAATTGCAAAAGATTTTAACTTTTCATGTCAAATGAAATAACTGTAGGGTTTGTTTACCAAAAAAAATCATCTTTTTCTCCAAAATGAATATATTGTATTTTTATATATTTTAAAATATTTCTTCATCAAAACTTACATATATGATTAATTATTCATGCAAGGGTATTTTTTTTCATAAAAATATCACGTAGCATGTGACATGATTTTAGATGGAACTGTTCTGAAAGGTACTTTTAAGTAAATACATGGGAAATTTCATGATAATTTCGAGAACAAAAAATAATTGAAGATAGTTTTTAGTAAAAACTCTAATACTTTGTATGATATTTTCAGAAATTTAGCCTCATAAGATTAGCCTCATTAGGTACTTTTTTAGTAAAAACTATAAACTTCAAGGACTTTTTTACTAGCTAGAATATAATCGGTTGAGTTATAGGTAATGAACTTTCACTAAAATAAATCTTAGAATCTCTAGCAATAATTTACACAAAGGATTTGGCATGCATGTCGCATATCCTGCAGTGTCTCTATAGGATTGCTAATAGCATAAATTTTACTGATGATTGTTAAATAATCATTGATATCATTAAAATATTCACGAGAAAGAGGTGATAGAGCATTGTAGAAAGAGCCGAGAGGGAAATACGCAAACAAAAAGTTGGGAGTTAATGTGTCCACCGCAAGTGGCTTAATGGTTTTGTGTGAGTTGTTGAGCACTGCTCTCCACAGAAGGTCACGAGTTCAAGCTCTCGCGTGTACGTGACATTTTTGGAGCCCCAAAAAAAAAACAAAAAAATGAAAATAAAAAAAACTAGCCAAAAAAAGGTGGTGCTTAATGTGAATTAAAATGGATGATTAATGGTGGTGCTAGGTAAGGTCGCCTGTTGAGTATATTCCATATTTAAAAAAGTATGTTTAGACATAAGCATGGACTTAACAAAAAATTGGAGCCGAGGTTTACTAAATTGCATGTTATTGCACCAAAATTCTAAATGATGATAAAACTTGAGAGTAATATTTTTATATTTTAACAAAATTTTAATATATAAATCCAAAAAAAAAATCATATATATTAGTTATGACGTTGGAGAAAACTTTTTGCCCCAAATATTCTCTCCTCTACTATTGTTATTGTTAGGGCAGTAATAGAAGCCAACATTAAGAACAAAAGCAAAAACGCAGATTTAACTATTCGACAACTATTATAATACAAAGTAGTTTTAAAATCTAAAAGTGCTCCTCTCAGCTTCAACTCCGAAAAGATTCTATAGCAGTAGATAACTAAAACAAATGTAAGTTAGCATTCAAGAAATTCCAAATCTCAATGATTATTATAATACGGAGTAGTTGACAGATTTAGGATTTGGATTCTCTCAACTGCTAATTTAGAATTACACTCTATCTCTACTTTTCAGTCGATACGGTGGATTGTATAGTTTTAAGATTCGGAGGGAGGATCCGAACGCGACAGCATTCGAGATTTGGGCACGTTGATTTGGTCTCGTTCAATGTACTCTCACAAATATTTTTTCACGACTGTTTGTAATATCTTGTTTGCTGCTCCCCAGATTCCTCAACCGAGCTGCAATCATCACCGACGGAGACACCAACGCCGACGGATCCATCGCAAAGCCCTGGAGCCTATGCTCAGTATCCCAAACAGAGGACCTCAAGACACTCCTCCGCATCTCCCCGCTCTGGACCTCCTCCATCTTCCTCAGCGTCACCATCGGCATTCAGGGCAGCCTCGCCGTCCTCCAGGCCCTCACCATGGACCGCTCCCTCGGGCCCCACTTCACCGTCCCCGCGGGATCCGTCATCGTCTTCGTCCTCGCCACCGTCGCCCTCGTCCTCCCCCTCGTCGACCGAATCCTCATCCCCTTGTGTCACTACCTCACCGACTGGACTCCGACGCCGCTCCACCGCCTCGGCCTCGGCCACGTGCTCAACACGGCAGCCATGGCGGCCTCCGCATTGGTCGAGAGACGGAGGGCACGCATTGTGCACGTGCACCACGCGAGTGGGATCCCCAATTGGACCGTGCCGATGTCGGTGATGTGGCTGGTGCTGCCGCTGGCGACGACGGGGCTCGGCGAGGCGATGCACTTCCCGGCGCAGGTGGCGCTGTACTACCAGGAGTTTCCGAGATCGCTGCGGAGCACGGCCACCGGGATGATTGCGTTGCTAATTGCGATCGGGTTTTATACGAGTACGGCGGTGGTCGGGGCGGTTCGGAGGCTCACGGGGTGGTTGCCGGATAATGTGAATGAGGGGAAGATGGAGAATGTGTTCTGGATGCTGGTTGTGGTTGGAGCAGTCAATTTTGGGTACTATTTGTTGTGTGCGATGTTGTACAAGTATCAGAGCAGAGAACTGAGCAAGGAAGAAGCCTGAGTTAATTTGTGAGTTTTGAGAAACAAGTTAAACTACGTTGTAAGCATAATACAGGGAGCTTGGATCCAAGTTTCGTAATCATATATAATGAGTTTAGATGAACTACATGCCCAGCTAATTATTTTGCAATATTGAAATGTGGACACTAACAGTAGAAAAATGTGGAAAACCTCAGGAACTCTCCTCATTTCACCACAATTGGCCTCCTATTTGCCAGCATTTCGATTGGGCATCCAAAGTAGCCTCAGTGGCCTACAGCATGGTGGCGTCGACATTGGCCACCACTTCAATGAGCTCTGAGGCGCATAATGTGGCATCATGAGAAGTAAATAATGAGATATACTCAATAATGCCCTTATAATATGTCTAAATAGCTTTATCATCCAGCAAGTGTCGCTGTCGTACTCAGAAAGGGGGAGGTCATATTTGTTCCCTTGTCATAGTAACTCGACAATCTGACTAATTATTTTACATGATTCCAACTTGCAGAAACTTTATATACAAATACGTTTCTGCACGAGTCTACAGTTGCAAGAAGAGGTTAGAGAATACGATTTGATTTGAGAAAATTTTAGAGCTCATGATACAAGCACAATCACAATCTGAACCAAATTGCAGGGCAGCTAGTTTCAATGGCAATTCGTAATCAAATAGCAATCAGATGCCAGTATCTTTATTTTTTCCACCAACAGTACCTTGGCCTGGTGAATTGGACAGCGTCGGGGACGTGCTGCTTGGCTTGACACTTCTATCACTAGGCCTCAAATCTATCAGATCCTCAAATAGCTTGTTTGCAGGAATATAAGGTTTAGGAGAAGCTCCATAACTCGATTGCCTGAGGTTGGCATTCACCTGTGTTCCAGCAGTTGGAGCTGCAACATTATTAACTCTGAAGCCATACGAATTACACTGCTGTTGAGGCTGAGTAGCATACACTGGCACATAAGAAGCAGAAGTGTTGACTGTAGATGCAGGGAACTGACTGGTAGATGTTGTAAAAGGATTGGGGCTGGCGCTTGGCGTAGCCTCCCATGGTGGGGGTACATAGTAGCTAGAAGGAACCTGGGACACCTGCGGCTGCTGTTGGGGCAGGGGCTGCTGCTGCTGCAGGGGCAGAGGGTGGGGCTGGGGCTGCTGCGGGGCCTCGGCCCAAGGAGCAACATAACTGTTATATGGAATGTAATCTTGATGTACCATATAAGGCTGCTGGGGAGCGTAAGGACTCCCTGATCCATTGGGGAAACAGACACGGGAGATCTATTTTGGAAAGAAGCAGAGGGCGGCGTAAGAGGTGTACGAGGAGGAGATAGATTTGATGACAGAGTGATGCTCAGAAGGTCAATCATGTCTTGCTCTTTGTTGGCTGTCTTAACTGGGGCTGGTGGATCAGGCAGGGCCAGTGTATTGCATCCTCCGGACGATGAGGCTTCTGTTGTGCTTCCAAGTGTTGCATTTGTATCATCACTATGGTTTAGCGAGGCCACTTGTCCATTTGTCTCGGTAGTGGCCAGCGTTGCTGGCTTTTTCCTGCCAAAACATTTCAAAATTTTCAACCATATGAAAAAGGTTGCTGCTAGCCGAGCCAAACAAATACAATGAATTTGGTTTTGGAACCTGCGAGCCAACTGAGCGAAATCATCGTCCTCTTCTTCTTCCTCTTCATCTTCGTATCGGTTACTCGCTGCAGGTATAGGTGCAATAGGAGTATTCGGTTCTGGAATAGATTCAGATGCTTCGGCTGGTAGTGGAGAACCAGAGACTATTGCATCATGTTTAGCAAGCAGACTTTGTAATTCATCATTTAATGCAAGGCCTTGTCCAAGCAGTTCCTCATCCCTGCCAATGTTCCAACAGAGAGATCCAGGTGAATCACGCAAATAGTAATTTCAAATATGTGTTACAAACATCAACACAAGATGCCTTAGCATTTATTATCAAACTCCAACGAGAATGAGCACAATCAAAATCATTAATGAAAAACAGTTGCAATTAATAGATTAACTACTAACTATATCCTGCCATAACCTAACAGCCCTTGCAATGCATGATAAACAAGTTAAAAGCTACTTGAGAATCAAAAAATCAAAACCAACAGACATTCGGGTATTTTGTAGTGGAGAACATAAGCTAAAATTATACTGGGAACGCTGAGACTTACCCAGTTAAATTTACCAACTCCATGAGCTTCTTTTGGTTGGAACGACATTGACTGACAAGATCGACAATTACTTCATCCTTAACAGCCTACAAATTCAAACAATGACAAATAAGAAAAGCGATTTCTTCAACATAATGATCCCATGATTGAGGAAGGCAACAAATCTAACTGCATGAGCCAACTACACACATAAAGTTTTATTATAATGCCTACTTTGTGATCACTAGGGTTCACAGCTTTCAGCATATCACTTAACAACTCCATGACGCCACGGTATCCATCCAAGTCCGACAAACTGAAATATGAAAATCAACCAGAAGAGAGACCAAAAAGTTAAAAGAGAAAATACGAGCAGTCAGGGAAACTAACACATGAAAGAAGTGAGACCTCACAAACCAAATATTGCATCAAAAGTGGAGAAGAATGCCTTTTTTTTGTTTTGTTTTGTTTTGTTTTTTTTTTTGTTGGGGTGGGGGGGGGGGGGGGGGGGGGGGGGTGGTCACCTCAGATTGGCCATATCTGATGCCATTGCTTCATCAAGTCTTAAAGAAGAATTGCTTGGCATTCCATAACCTATTTGGGGATGTCTAGGTACAGCTGGATGTGTGACAGGAGGAGAAAATATTAGGGCAGAATCTGGGGAACGCCGTGGGAACTCCACTCCAGATCTCTGCAAAAAACAAATTACATACTTCATGAGAATCATTTTCTACTCAAAACTAAACGACACACTACACAAGTACTTATTTTTAATCCATAGTAGAAAAGGAACACAGATACAGTGCCTGGATCAATGACCACAAATTGCTCAGTGAAATCATTACTGAAAATGATAGAATTGCTTGAAAATACTCCAAACAATTTAATGATTTATGCATAAGCAAATAGTTTTTTATTTCTTTTGTTCCTTTTTGGAGTTGGTTAATTTGACATAGTGAGGTTTTAGCCACTGAACAAAATGATCTGTACTTTCTATTATCCTCCTTTCCTCCTTTTTTTCTCGGTCATTTTCTCCATGTTCTTTCTGTTCCTTCTACTCGGTTATACCAACTTCCACTTTCTATAGCTCTTTTCCCTAAACTGGAAACAAGGATTGCACTTCGGCAAGTTTAGAACCAATGCAGTCCACTGTAAGGCAGATTTGTGTCATACAGTCTTCAGAAGTCATATTTAACTTGGCTTATTTATGTTAACCTAAATACTGAATGATTAACAAAGAAGGATTCAGAAGGCTAAACCCCAGAAGTTGGATCATGGATTGCTTGTAGTTCCAGCTATATTATAGCTGCATCAATTTTCATTCTGGTAACATGTTACCTTCTTTTTCAGATCATTTTTCATATCAGGCAGAGAAGTCAACCCATTTAGTCTCATCATTCATTATCTGGCACTGGACTCGTTGTTCCTTGTCGTTTTACAGCCTATGAACCTAGTTAACAAGTTCAACTTTAACATAAAATGCACAAACAGATAACAAATACAACAGAGTGAATGAAGGACCAGTGTAAAAAGTCTGCATAGAAAATTATCCAACTGCAAAAACAAGATGATTCTACAGTAAAGCCAAGATCTGATTGCACCTCCATTACAAATTCCCCTCCATTGGTCGCTTATCCCTTCCTCTATTCCATATCATCTATGTTGCATGGCTACTTTATTCTATACCCATATCTTAGAGATGCATGGATATACTTTCTGGATACTTCTTTTAATGTATCCTAAATTTTATAATGTATCCTAGACATATACGCAATGTATCTGCGAGTAGGAAGTTAAAAAATTCCAATGCAAGAATGATGTCTCACAATTCCATTTGAATAATAGACACAAATTTGTCCACTTTCTTAAATATAAAATTTTGGTTGCTCAGATTAACTATTGATGTATATAACATTATAACTTCTAAATATATTCTAAATTTATAATATTTGAGTTAATGATGTGCGACGGAGAGAGATTTAGGGTTTGTGGTGGGATTTTGGTGAATTAGGGAAGAGATGTGATCACGGATCGTAACCAGGATCTTGGCTTCACCGCCTATGAATCAATCTATGAGATCCAAACCAATATCAAAGCAAATAGCTTATCAAAATTTTTATAATAATAATAGTCTTCTCATAAGAGTCACTACATAGCTATATATAGCCCACAAAACGTGCATTATATGTGCAATTATTGATAACATCAAATCTAACCACATCTACATTCAAATAAATCCTAAATCAAACCAAATCTTCTTCAAATCTAAATTTAAAATCTTAATAAATACTAGTTGTTCGATTCTCCATCATTCTCCCCAGCTTGAAAACATTCATATTCGATGAATGTAGTGATAATTAGCAAGACAAGCACAATCGGATTGAACCACATCACAAATCCTCAATCAGGCCAAGGTGGTGGTCAAGAAATCAATATTGATGCGCCATGACTGAACCAAGGTAATGGAGGTGGAACGGCTTTCGTGACACATCTGCTTTAAAGGATGGCAATTCAAGCAATGCACAGTTAGCAGACATATGTGAATTATCCATGATGAACACTGAACGAATTGTACTTTGCACCATGAATAGACTGATCACATGTGATCTTGTCTCCTGTAAAAATATCTGCAATGGGTCATAAACATCAGGTACTCTCAAGGATAATGAGGTCTTCATAACTGCCAAAGATGATACTAGCTCCATGGTAGGGTCTGGTGGAAGTTTCACAAGAGTATCAATAGCTTTTCAACTTCTATAGGTCGTGAAGACATCTGTTCTTGCAGTGGCACAAACTCAGTAACAACTTCTGCCTCTGGCTCATCATCTTCTGGCTCTGGCTCATTAACAGCTTCTGGCTCTGACTTATCAATAATGTCCGGCTCGATGAGTGTTGTAGGCTCTGGATCTGAATCAACCTTTGCAACATAGCTTGCTAAGAGCTTCCCCGCGTTAGCTAGGATCTCCTTACATTCAGCAAAGCGACTAGGTCACTAAATTATGGCTTCTCGAGCTCTGATTCATGCTCAACATTAGGCTCTTCCCAATCTATCTCAGATACATAAAGGTGTGGAGCATGTTAGAGATATCAATAACAACACGTGACTCATGTGAAATATGAGTCTCATGTGTTCCTATAATCATGGAGAGATTTTAGGATTTGGTTGATTTCATGAGGGGTGTCTTTCACATGGATCACATGTTTTACATGAATCACGTGATATCAATAACAACACGTGACTCGTGTGAAACATGTGATTCATGTGTTGTCATTGATATCTCTAACAGAGCATACAGAGT
The DNA here is from genome assembly GCA_038442645.1 of Agave tequilana. Lineage (NCBI taxonomy): Eukaryota > Viridiplantae > Streptophyta > Magnoliopsida > Asparagales > Asparagaceae > Agave > Agave tequilana. The sequence continues at coordinate 11,272 of JAVJIF010027647.1, read as the reverse complement.
ACGAAGATAATCTTGTAAGACAAATTAACATTGATCATTGATATGGCTATCTTTTACCACCAATAAACATGTCCAATCAGCTTCATTTGGGCAAAGTGATACTTTTGCTCAAATGTCAAAATAAAATACTAAAGAATTATTCAAGATTATTTTCCCACTTCTCATCACCAATATGATCTTTAGAACTTCAAAAATATGGGATAGTCGCATATATATTCCGTTCTTCTTTGTCATCAGCACCAATATTTATGTATCTACCACAAAAGTAAAAACCCATGGAGAAAATTCAGTGTATAAAGATTAGAAGTTACTCAAGAATCTCAACCGCTCGAACTGGGCTCAAATCGGACTGAAAATGGGGTCTAAAATGCTGATCTTCTGTTGCAGGAATGGTACTAGCACCAAACAGAGACTTGTAGAAGTCAGATCTGTTGTCCAATTGTCGTGAACTTTTTCCAGCATCTACGGAACTCAGCCACGCATACAACGCTTCAAACAAACGGAACGCGAATCAGACTCCGAACAGGCAAGAAACAACCTTTGAATTGCGACTATGTTGATGTACTGAGTTAGCTCAGTTGACTCACTGAGTTGACTCGATTTGAGTCAACTCGCTTCTGCCTGTTGTGTTGTTGCTATTGCGCTGGCTGAGTTGACTCTTGAGTTGACTCGCACCTGATTCAACTGAGTTGATTGACTCAACCCGGGTGAGTTGACTCAGTCGGGCTCAATTAGACTGAGTCGGCTCGGATCTGGTTCAGTTGGATGAAGTTGATCCGACCCGAATTAAACTCTTTAGTTCAGGTTGGGTTTAAATGGATACGGTTTAAAAGTTCAGACCCACAACTTCCCCTCTCTGGATCTCAAAACTAGAGTTTGAGAAGTTTTCTGCGGCGGCGGTATGCGGTGACGTCGACGGTAGCTCTTCGGCGAAAACTCCGCCAAGGTGGGGGACAGTGAGGGGAAGCGGAGATAGCAGTGTCGATGGCGAGGTCTCGGTGGAGATCTGAGGGAGGAGGTCTGAGGGCGACGGCGACTCTGATGGAGAGATGGGATGTCGTCGGCGCGTGTGGTAGGGATTGCAAAGTCAGAGAGGAAGCCTACAGTGATGACGAGGTCATGCGGCTTCGTTGGTGGCGAGAGGGAGGATCTAACCTTGCAGTCGAGCTCGTAAGGCGTTGTCAAGCTCGCCTGAACTCCGGAGTGATTGCGGCGATGGCGGATGGGATTATCGAAGGCAGGAAGATCTTCCGGCGGCGCTTGCGATGGTGGAAGAGGGAGGCGACGTTGGGGTCAGATCATGGTCGCGACAACAAGATCTGAGGGAGGAGATGAACAGTGTAAAGTTTTTTTTTTGGGAAATTCGTGGAAGGAGAAGAGTAAGAACTTCGGCTCTGATACCAAATTGATGTGGGACGGAGAGGGATTTAGGATTTGTGGTAGGATTTGGGTAAAATTGGAGAAGAGATATGATCACGGGTCGCAACTCGACTCTTGGCTTCACCGCCTATGATTCAATCCATGAGATCCAAACCAATACCAAAGCAAATAGCTTATCAAAATTTTCATAATAATAATAGTCTCCTCATAAGAGTCACTACATGACTATATATAGCCTACAAAACATGCACAATCGTGCAATTATTAATAACATCAAATCTCACCAAATCTCACGACAACTAGAATCAAATAAATCCTAAACCAAACCAAATCTTCTTCAAATCTAAATTCAAAAGCTGGATAAATACTAGTTGTTCGATTCTCCATCAGTTAATGTATTTCTTTAATAGTTATAGTAATGCAAATTCATATTATAGATAAAACATTAACTCACATACAAATATGTAATACAAATAATATAATTTTATTATCGTGGTATCCAGTATCCAGGACTTAACGCATATCCTAAATTTTGTATGAACATACCCTTATCGTGTTGTATGTGTTTCCTGTTCTGGTACCTTGAGGGCCAATTAGCACACAAGCCTACCAATCTCCTTGCCATGTAGCTTCATAAGCTCACGTGACATCAAGGAGCAGTCCTCAAATTTCTCCAAGAAAAGGACTACTCTATATAAAAGACAAGATGATGAGATTTTCTCACAGCAAGAAAATCTGCTTACGGCAGAATATAAGATAATAAGAATAAAAATATTAATTGCATAAATTATTGTGCCTATTTATTTTTTCTCTTTCTGGCTACCTATGTCGCACAAACACAGCTATACTAATATGGGCACGACACGCCAACACGTGGTAAATTCTTAAACATACACATGACGCGTGTTTCGTGTGTCACACATGTGCCTAACACGACTAGGCTTCATGATCTGATGATAGGAGTGTTTAATAGGAAAAACAAATTTGAGCTGCAATGAAAACCTTTATATAATTTTTTGGTTGATGTTTCTGTAGCTCTAATAAGAAATTGTCAACTCCATCGTAATAGGAAAAAGACTACAGATGCAATGAAAACTTTATGCAAAGACAAATTGCCAGCTAAAAATCTCACTTTAAGGCATGAAACCTTTTAATAACCAAAGGACTCTTTAATAAATTTCCCTAATTTTAAGCCAAATGTACAGAACAAAGAAAAATAAAGGTATAATATAAAATTAAAAAAGGGCCTCAATTCATTTGCATCAACATTTCTGATGTCTTCATAGCTCAAGTATTGTTGTCTCAAAAAGATATTGAAGCAGACCACAAACAAACATTACGGAGAGGCAAATGAGGAATTTATCACTCTCCAATGAACTTACCTAATATTCACTTATCATCATTGTATATAGTACAGAGTAAACTTATTTAAATGACTAAATAATAATAATGAAAGAATGAGAAAATGTCACCTTAGCTGATAAGGAAGACAAATGACTACATGAGAAACTATCTTGTGAAATAAATTATTGAACATTTCAGAACAAGATCCAAAAGAAATGCTTGTCCAGCTAGAGGGAAAAATGATTCATACTTGTCAAGGAAATAATTTCTTTTCTTTTCTTTTTGGATTTAGCAATGTGACCTTTTTCTACCTTTTGTGGCTGTGTATTGAGGACTAGGGGGTGTGTCCGTGTGCCCATGTGGGGATTAAAGTAAATTTGACAGAACCAGATGGCTACACTCTATAAATAAGCACATTCTTCTAAACGGGCCACAACATTACCCTTGATAAAGACATCAACAGTATTATACAAGAATACAAAAACCTGCTATACAAACCCAATTACACAAAGGGGGAAAAGGGGGTTTAAATAGGTAGAGAAATTTTCCACCCAAAAAAAATAAGAAACCCTCATGCGGAGTTCCCCGATAATGCATACCTTCAGTTCAGTGTAAGCCCAATAGTACTGTGGATATTTCCCTCCAGGCCCTCCAAAAGCCTCCTGCCAAGAGTCCAGCAGTACCAAAATTTTGTCCCTCACTTGCATGTCTATCTGCAGGAATATTTTACTTAATTTTCATTAACAAGAAAAGGACAGTAATAAATCACATTCACAAAGAATGAAAAGCACTAACAGAAGAAAACACAAAAAGACAATAGAAAAGGCTGCTTAGAATGAAATTAAGAATTATGTCCCATACTCAATCTAATTACAAACAGAACCACATAGCTTGTGCAGTATGACACTTCCTTCTTATGTGAGGTCATGAGCTCAAATCTCCCAATTCATAGTGTGCAAAGGAAAATTGGAACAAAAAGTGCAGGACGCACTATTGCAGACTTATTATGCAACAGCTTGAGTCACGTACATGTGCCATGAACATACTCACAATTGAATTCACATGTTAATTACTGTGATTGAGGTTCAGCAAAGCGTTTGGCAGCTAATAGGTTGTACAGCTCATATAATAACCCACAAGAGCTCTTTACATGAAATAACAGCAAATAATCTTTGGACCACAGACCTTGATGATTGGGGTGAGGCAGATAATGGAAAACAGTGGTTTGACTTTTACGAACTTTTCAGTGATACTTGCTTGGTGGATTTTGATGGAACCCCTCATGTGGGCGTTAAGAATCTAAAGTTTCCCACCAATTGCGAGCCAACAAAATTATTGAAAAGCCAGAAATCATCATAATTGCTCTCACCATCTTTAAAGCTTTTTCCCATCAAAATGGGTTCGGCTATAAAGGACAAGGAATAAGGATCCATTAATGATTCAAAAAATGTTTATTGTTGCATTAACCTAACATCAACCCTCATTAGTAACAAATTCCTAACCCTCTCTTAAGTAGTGTCAAATTCATCACCAGGGAATATGGACAAAAGTGGGACTTGCCGTGATCTAGGAGACCAGCTAACACTCTCCGAATTCTCCCAGACCAAAGGGGGCGTAGAGTGAATTTTACGGTTAGGGTTTCTCTTGTTCTGATAACATGTAGAGCATACTGGCGAAAAGTAGGATTTAGGTTATCATAAGAGACAAAATTAGAAATAGGGTGATCAGTGCAAAACCGTTTACCTTTTCAAAGGGTAATAGGAGTATCAAGATCAGAGAGAGAAGCTGATGTTAAGAAGGAGGACCGTCTACCGGAGAGGGATTAGTCGGAATAGGTTCGGAGGCAGGAACCTTTGGGCAATGAGTGTAGACATATCTGAAATTCTGAACTGGCTTTGATGCAAGTGGATCTTTAGTTTCTGCTGGCGGTACTGGTAAAGAAATAACAGAAGCACGGATAGGTAATGGCACAGATAGTGAAGGAGAAATAGTCTCTAATATGGTGACATAAACCTATCTAGATAAATATAGAACAAACTCAAAGAATGTGACATCAGCAGACACCAAATATTTCCTGGTGGAGGGATTATAGCATCGGTATCCTTTTTGTGTTGTAAAATACCCAGCGAATACACACTTTAAAGATCTAGGAGATAACTTATCTAGCCCAGGAGACAAGTCTTGAACAAAATAAGTGCTTCTAAAAACACGGGGAGTCATGGAGAATGGGTTTTGTTACATAGAGACAAGAAAATGGAGATCTTTTATTGAGAACAGAAGAAAGTATCATATTAATTAGATAACAAGCACTTAACACAGTATGTCAGTATCAGACTATAAATATTTCGGAACACTCGTATCAATGTTTAAAATAACGATAACGTAACAATAACGTTTTTCCTTTGTTATGTTAATATAGGTTATAACGTAACGCATAACGTAGGTTATACAATTTAATATTTTTAAATAAAATTAAATATATATACTATATTTAAGAATTTTATAAACAAGGAAATAATTTTAAAAAAATAAAAAATATCAAACAAGCATCAAGGAACTAAGATGCTCCGATATCATGCGCTTCCTCGTCAATTGAAGAGAGATCGAAGAGAGATCAACAATGAATTCCTCGTTAATTGAAGAGTTGTACGGTTCTTTAATTTTTTGGAGCGTTACGATGGCAAGTTCCTCGTCAATTGAAGAGAGATCAAAGAGAGAGAAACTAGGACTCTTCAATGCTCGCCGATGAGAGAGATACAATTAAAGAGGAACTGCATAGAGGAAGAACCGCACGAGGTCATTTTCGCTGTCGCCGTCTACTGTAGAGAAAGGATGCACTGTGGTGCTTCGATGCTTTACTCGTCGTCGCCAATTTAGGGTTTCATGTCAATTTGACGTATGGAGAGAAATTGCTTCGCTGTTTTCTATTTAGCAACCGTGTAAATAACATGAGTTACGAACCTTACGTTATTTTGTAACGAAACGTTCGTAACGCTCCAAAAAACGCTCGTTAATGGGAACTATGTTTTTTGTTAGTGTTATATAACGGCCAGGTGCCGCTATGTTCTGTAATAAGTTATAACGAGTTACATAACAAATTTTTTAAAACATTGACTCATATGAATCATTAAGGTTTTAGCAACATCCAGAATATGTCTATGTTTCTTTCGGCAACTCTATTTTGTTGGGATATATAAGAACAAGAGGTCTAATGAATAATACCATTTTTTGAGCAAAAACTAGAAACATCCTGTTTTACATACTCTAGGGCATTATCAGTACGAAGCACACGAATAGAAGTAGAAACTGATTTTTATTTCATTAAAGAAAAACTCAATTACAGTGAACACTTCTGACCTCTCTTTTAAGAGATACAACCATGTCATACGACAGAAGTCATCAATAAAGAGCAGAAATTATTTAAAACCCTAATAGAGGACATACGATTAGGACCCCAAACATCAGAGTGGACCAACTCAAAAGCAAAACTACTACAACTATTGACTCAACTCGGAAAGATAGCACGATGATGCTTACCTAACTCACAAGACTCACAACCTAAAGAAGAGATAGAGAACTCAATAGGAATAACAGACCAAATCTTTTGTAACGAAGGATAACCCAAGCGCCAGTGCCACAGTAAAATTGGATCAGGCTGAACTGCAACAAAGCTCGTAGGGGTCACTCGATAGTTCAAATAGTATACCTCCTCGCTCATGCCCCGAACCAATCCCCTACCCAATCGACAGGTCCTGAAACACACAATGAGAAGGAAAAATGTTATTTTGTAATTATTTTGTTTAATAAGCTTACAAATAAACAAGAGATTAACAAGAAATCGTGAAACATAAAGGACATCAGTGAGGTTAAGGATGGAGTAGCCTGAACTACCACATTGCTTAGTACAGGTGAATGAGTACCATCAGCAATTTTAACAAAAGAGTGGGCAGTGGACATATTTAGGGAAACATACTTTTGTGTAATACCTGTCATGTAGGATGAGGCTCTAGAGTCAAATATCCAGTGCTTTTGAGAAGCAGTATAGGCATGCATACCTGAAACAGATGCATGAGTTGCTGAGAGATTGGTCTGAGAGAACTCTAGCTGTCGAAGTCATCATATTCCTCTTGTGTCAATACAATCGTGGAAGATCCAGAAGTAATGGAGGAAGGAAGTGGTGAATAGTCCTAAAAGTGCTACGTGGAGCAGAAGAATCAGACACAGATAGCTGTGCCCACTCAGGTCGACCAAATTTCTCTCAGCACTTCTCGGAGATCTAATTACTGTGTCCACAGTGCCTGCATTATCGGGGACCTTTCTCAGAGGCACTCTGTCTGCCTCCATACGAGCCACGTCCACCTCCAACAAATCCACGTCCTCATCCTCCAAAATTGCGGCCACGACCACGACCACGTCCAGAAACAATGGCAGACTGCTCAATGAAAGGTGCAAAAAAAAAACATCAGCTCCAGTAGATACTCGCATAACTCTCAAGAAAGTGGCAATCAATGTCAGAATACTATCTCCTCCCAGAATCTGACCCCGCAAATGAGATCGTAGTATAGGACTTAAGTCAAATAGAAACTTTGACACTGTGAGATCTTGACGATACCCCTTTAGAGTCGCCGCATCAGTAACAGACGGCCGATGCATCTCTAACTCATCAATCAGACCTTCACCATGAAACTCAGACACAGACCTGTCTCCCTATTGAGCTCAAATAAGCGCTCATAGATTTCGAACACCCTCGAGGGATTCTTCTCATTTTCATACATCAACTTCGGTGTATCCCACATGTCCTTAGCAGTAGGCAGGAACATGACACTACCACTAATCTTCTCCTCCAGACTGTTAAGAAGCCATGTCATCACGGATAATAATCTCCAGTAAGCCAAGTCACATACGTGGGATTCGTATCAGCAGGTAGAGACTGTAGTAGGTGAGCCAATTTGTTCTGAGCACCAATGAATATGCAGAACGCTTGCGCCCATAATAGGTAGTTAGAGACATTCAACTTCATGGTAGTCCCCAGCATTGTCTTGGAGACAGAAGTTTCAACCATCGAAGAGGAGGTCATAGTGGAGGATGAACTCGTAGTCTCAGACATAATATCCAGTCAGAAAAACCACCAAAAAGATAGTCAGTAGTAGCAATAAACAGCCAGTAATGAAGAAATAAGCAACTCAGTTACCATATAGAAGTATAGATAGCCAGATTAGCATCAAGAAAATAATGTATCAGCCAGAAAAAAGTCTAGTAGACATTCAACAAAGCTAAGGTAGATGTAAAAATCTGATTTTTATGTAGTAAACAGATCAGATCTCACCAGATATAGCTTGCTTGTAAAGCATCAAAAAAACCAGATCAAATCTAAAAAATCTGATTTTTAAGAAGTTGCTGCACTCGATAGAGCCCTAGGAGGGGGAAAACGGCAACTTCTGGAGCCTTGGATGGCTTGCGGCTGGACTTAGAGAAGTCTTGGGGGTGTGGCGGCACTTCTAGGGTGGTGCGGCACTTTACTGTTCACGTGAACAGTACAGGCGGGTTATTGTTCACGTGAACAGTAACCTTTTTTGTTAAAAAAGGGAGATGATGACGATGAAGGTTGGAAGGGTGATGTTGTTAAGATTAGTTATTAGTATTGGGTTATTGGGTTGTTGGGTGATTACCCATCTTTACCCATATACTCTCCTTGTTCTCTATATATATCTTGTAAGTCTCTTTCATTAAATACAATCTACTTTTAGGGTTTTCTATTCTCTACATGGTATCATAGTAAGAGAAACCCTAACCCTAAAATTCACTCTACATGGTATCAGAGCCATCTCTCTTCCATCATCACCTTCTTAAAAACCCTAACCACCACCAAAATCGTAGTTGTCACAAAAAATCCTAATTCTAACCATCAACCAACTACATCTCTTCTTCTTATCTTCCTTTCCTTTTCTTTTCTTTTTTAGATCTAATGGTCTTGAATTTAGATTTCAAAATAAAATAAAAAAATTATTGTTCACATGAACAGTACTGCAGCAGTATTATTCATCATGAACAGTACCGTGGGTACTGTTCATCAAAAAACGGTGTCTTTCTCCTTCAAGTTTAAAACCCTAGCCGTCATCAAATGTCGCCTCATCTACTGTTTTTCGTCATTAACTTCTGTTGTTGTGAATCATCAGATGGTGTTGTTGGCTACTTTTGTTACTCTTACTGATCTCTATTGCTACTGATCGATTCTACATCTACCGCGGGTATCTATTACTACTGAGTTTGAGAATCTCCCAAAGCCTCTCCGACTGAGTTCGAGGATCTCTCAAAACTCTCCTTACTGAGTTTAAAAAGCTCTAAAATCCTATTTCTATTTAAGACGGTAATGAATATTAACATTTTGCATGGAGGTTTGGTTTAATTGGCAACTTCAGCATCGACATCGAAGATTCAGCAGTGTGGCATAAGATTATCAATTTTGTATTTGTTTCTTAAACTTTTTGTTTAGGAAAACTTTGTCTGGAAGATATTTTACTAGTCTTTGTAACAAGCTGGGCATATTAGATCTCTATACTCCAGCTTGAGGGGGAGTGTTAAGATTAGTTATTAGTATTGGGTTATTGGGTTGTTACCCATACGCCCACCTTGTGTCTTCTATATATACCTTATACCTTCTCTATGTTAATTAATGAATTCCTTTTTAGGGTTTTCTATTTCTCTATACAGGGGAAAACTAGAAGAGAAGGATGATATTTTTTTAAAACATTGTTGAACATGCCCTGGCATAAGTATTTTAACCTTATATTATCAATTCATAAAATTTTGACCAATCGGGGAAAAAAACTTAAAATGGTGATCTTTTACTGTTGCATGCTTCACAAAGTGTCACTTTCTGCCGCCAACTGGTGTCCTAGACACATTGCAAAAACTTCAGACCTGATTTAATGGTTTGCTCTAACTTGAGACATTCACATAAATTCCTTCTAAATTGTGACGTGTAAAACTCAATGTTTCAAAGTGACCATAAATAAAACAGCACTTGTTGGATAAGATATTTTATTGTAGCCTATAACTAAAATAACATGGACTATGTCGAAAAGTTCCTAGTTTTCCACAAGTATGTGTGAAGTGCTACTATGATACTATAGCAAGTGGATTGGATTGTCCCTAGTTCTCCTCAAATATGTGCAAAATGCTACTATGATACTCTTACTAAGTGGATTGTTCATGGTTGTAGCCACAATATCCTGCCTCGTTTGAGGTCTAAGTTGCCCAAAAGTATACCACGAAAGGCAATAGCGAGAAACCAAATATCCGACACCAACATTTCCACACCAAAGGATTGAAATATGATTTCCATCTATTTTTTTTGCATGATTTATATATAAGAGAAACAGAAATGAACAGAAGTCTACTACAGAAACAAAATGGCAGACAGGTTTAAAAATCATAGTCACTTTGACTATGTTAATAAATCACAAATAGAACTAAGAAAATGAAAACTGACCTTTTTCCTGACTATTTTAATCATCTCTTGTAGAATACCGCGGTCAACAACTTGAAAATGCACATGATCCACAGTTCTTTATCATTGTCTCTAGTAGCTGTGAGAATGCACATATTTATTGAAAAAAGAAATATATTGCAACCTCAATCAAGATTCCCATGTAGTCAAACAAATACAATTTTGTATGTACTTTAACGAAAAAGAAAAAAGAAAAAGAATGACATCTAGAATGTCAAATGCTTGGCACAGGACATTTAGAATATGCCTAAGAATACTTGCTTACTGATCAAATAATGCACTTATGAACCAAACAATTCCAGAATCTCTATTACTTTTTCGTGTCATTTCCTAATCACTCTATAAAGCACATGAAAAAAATAACTGGAAACAGTGCAGCCTCCTTGAATTTATGTGACATACCGTCAGCGCAAGAAATTGAACCTTCGGATTTTTATGCTGAAGCCGCTTCTTCATGCTTTAACCACATCTTTCGATTGCCTAATTAAATTCACTAAATGAGATTTAGCAAGAAATTTAAAATTTATCTAAGAACAAGGAAACAAAGATTGGCATAATGATCCTTTGTTGTCTATATTGAAAAGTAGCAATAGTTGCATCACAATATGAAGGAAAAACCATATGGTGTGTGTGCATAAAACTGTGTGGGCGTCCACACAGAAATGGCTGCATGCGCACAAATGGCTGATGCACATGCACATGCTCATGTCCGTACATAACACGCCAATTACATATGCACACAAAAAAAATTTGCATTGTTTTCTTTTGAGCTCAGAATTATACAGAAAACATGTTCGTTCCAATCCTTTAATTATATTGTTTCGCCTGTACAAATCATAAGTTGCTATGTAAAGCTTTTTGATTTTCCATAAATTTCTAAGATGATTCGTGACTTTCAGTGTTTAAATATTTTGCATGATATTTCCACACATCCCCAGGCCCTGTTTATTTTGAGATAGCATTTCCCGTGTTTTCCTATTTTCTGTATGTTTGACTATCTAAGTACCATATTAGCAAAAATTAAGAGCTTTCCCTCAA
>JAVJIF010027646.1:0-48702 GCA_038442645.1 Agave tequilana | reverse complement strand
ATATGTTAATGAATTCGATGAGTCTCTCAACGTTATAATATCCTAGGCAAACAGAGTGACGTCCAAGTCTTTTTTCAATTTTGTGTTGGACTTCTAATAGACCTAGGACATGAGCTTCGTAAACGTGGAATCATTGAGCTTAAAGGGGCTTACGCTTAGTCCAAGACTTAGATGTTCTCAAGTTGAGTCATGCATTTAGGAGTCAGAATCACAAGCCCCAATATTCAAGTCGACTTCCTGTCAATATCCACACCAAGTTCATACATAGAGACCAACATATAAGGTGGATATCAATGACAAAAAAGTTGAAAGTAACGCTAAGGGAAAGAATACCAAAAATGACTTTCCCACCCTTAGTTCTATAATCAAGTGTTACAACTATCAAGGTTATGAGCAGGTTGCTGCAAACTGTCCAACCTCATTAAGATTGCCATCATGGACAGAGTTTCCATTGATGCCCTAAGACTGATAGCACTATCTCTCCGAAAGTCACTCATATAATTAAGGAGTTTAGTGTTGTTTCTCCGTCTGCCACGGCTATTGTCCTTTGTTGCTACCACAATTATCGTCCGCCCTTTCCCTTTCTCCGGCTCTACTGCCAACACCACCTTCTCCTTTTTTTTTACTGTCGACTTCTACTGTTATTGTCTGCCCTGATCGTCAATCTCTTCCTCCTTTATTGCCGACAACCCCCCCCCCCCCCCCGCGCGGTGATCACGGAGCTTGTCGATGTCCTCTCTAAACATCCCAGGCAAGCTACCACCAATGCGTGAAATCCAGCAGGCCATTGAGTTAATCTCAGGCGCCAGTCTTCACGACTTGCCACACCATAGGTTGACCATGTCAAGCATATTGAATTTAAAAGGCAAGTTGATGAGTTGTCACTAGAAATCAAGCAGCAGTGCCTTGTACCAATAAAGGCCCATATTTATAAGGGTATGTTTGGAGCTATGTAGTGATAAAGGATGTCGGTCAGATCAAGAATGTTATCATTTATGGTCGATCCATACCCGAGAGTTTGAAGAATGTCGTTAGGAGAGAATTGACAGTCTACCGCTTATCAGCTTATTCTCCATTATGTTAAACAAAAGGGTGGGTTCCATCAAATTTTACATGTTAGAATATCTCTGGTTATCATTACGAATGTAACAGGTAAGCTTCCACGAATATTTATGATGATACCCATAATCATTCCTTTGGTTGAGGTCGTGAGTATTGTTGGCCTATTGAACCAAGTGCCTTAAGTTTTTCTGTCCGATAAAGAGTCAAGCGACCCTTTTAGCACAAGTTAGGTACTATGCAAAGCTCTCTATTGTTAGTCATGATAGAGTATTCTGAGTCTGCATCACATTTTTCCATATACGTGCACGATCTACACATGAAAATCAGTGATATAATTGAATAAAAACAACGCTAACTGTAATTTATGAGCTTGCATCAAGAAGTTATTTTAAAACTTTAGTGTTGACAACTTGTGATGGTTCAAATTCGTCCGAAACAGTTTTCCCGAGAACAGTTAAGAGTTGAATGCTGTAGCATTGAATTTTTCAAAATCTTGTAGAAATCAAATTACAATATTAATACTATATATATATTAAAGATTTTGAAATTAGTTCTATTTTCAATATTGGGTATTCAGTGGATTATAAGTATTTAATCTTAACACTAACCACCTACTTGTTGTAAGTTTTCCCTGAGCCATTTTTCTAAGAGTTCTCACATTGAGTCCACTCGCAGATATTCATCTCAATACAGCAGTGAAATTTGAAAAAAAAAACTTTAGATTATTAAATTATCTGGTTTACTCTAATGATATCTGATTGTTTGGATGAATATTACCTATTGAGTGGTGAGTTGCAGCACGTAGACACAGATGCGTTAGAGCATGAGGAGAGCTTTCTACACTAAACTCAACGGAGTCAAGTTTTCTTCCATCTGGGGAGAATGATGCGAACATGCAGTCAGCGCCATGGGATCTACTTAGTCTTGTTGGAGTATGTATTATTTATTGCTTTTATTTTTATAAACTCTAATTGTCTTTTGTTTTATTCATTTTTTTAGTCTCACATCAGTTATGTGGAGAAAATCATCTGGGTTGTAAGCTTATTTAAATGCATGAAATTGTATTGGAAGAATGAAGATTAATGAAAATTTTGAATTTTCTACCTGAAAATTTAAATATCAGATTAAGTGTGAAACTCTTTTCAAGATAAGATTTTGAATGTGAAACTATATCCTAATTATCCCCACTATCTTATCCCCCATATCAAATCTCAAACCACTCTTCAAATCTGAATCCATCTCAATTCCACAACCAACCAATCAAAACCAAAATCAGAAAAAGAAGAATACAAAATCTCCACAAAATAGCAACATCTAATGTGTATATTCCCTTTCCCCCCTCCCCCATGTGGCCCCACTTCTTCCCCCAATCCATTTTCTTCCTCCTTCCCTCTGTTCCCTGCAACTAACCCAACCAAAAAAAAAAAAACACAAACCAAAATCCCAACAGACTCTTCATCTCTTCTCTATCTCACGAAACCCAGCCACCTAACTCAACAGCTTCACACCAACTACTAGACCCTCTCCCATCCTCTTCTTCTTCGACCTCAACATCCTCTCACCTCGCTGAACACGACCACGACACCGCAAGCAGCCCGAGCACAAGCTGTCACCTCCCCTTAATCGCCGAAGCCACAGATCCTGAAGCCTCTGCCTCTAGCCATGAACCCAGACCGGCGACCAATTCGCCCAGATTTGAGCTCCTTCTGCACGAGCTCCTTGTGTGCGAGCCTGACAGAGCAGAATCTTGATCTGCACAAGCATAAACAACGAAATCAGAGTAATGCAAGTCAACACCACAAATACAAATCAACAGACTGAGTAACGGGTACCTGAGGCAGGCGTCTCAGTAGGTAAATTTTCTCCATTCAATACTCATATACTATCAGTTGGATTACACTATATTTTTTATCTCTAAATTTTTATCATAGATTCTTGTTGTCCACTATAACTGAGAGTTGTGTGCTTCTGTTACATCTGTTATCTATTGATTCTGATATTGAAAATGGACTGTTCATATTAATTGGGTATTGTGTTGGATTGCTTAAGACAAGAATTATCTAGACACTGCAATTGCAAATGATTGTTAAACTCATCTTCTTACATTGTTAGTTTTAAATATTTTCCTATCGAAGATTATAATTTTGGTGAAATATACCACACCATAGGGTCACTGTTTCACATCAGTGAAACTTCTAGACTGGCGAGGTTTCTCAATTTCCTCTCTCCTATTGCTGACAAAGTATAGCAAGAGGCTTCTCCCTCTCAATTAAGTGAGAGACTAAAAGGTACTTAATTATTTTTATAATTTTAGAATACTCACTAGGTTGGCGGACTAACTTTGCATTGGACTAAGTTATTGTGTTGAATCTGTTGACTAAGGCTGAACTAATCATTTAATTGGTCATGTACAATGGAGTAGTGAAAAATGTCAGAACTGTAGAGGTATAAAAAGTGATTTTTCTATCACAATTGAATTGCATCAAGGATCTGCATTGACTCCATTCTTATTTGCCATAATGAGGGATGAGCATACTAGAGCTATTCAGGATAAGATACCATGGTATATGCTATTTGCTGATGATATTGTTCTAGTTGATGAGACGAGAGCTGGGGTAAATGCCTAATTGGAGCTATGGAGGCAAACTCTACAATCTCGAGATTTTAAATTAAGGGTCTGTTTGGTTGTCGTAACTGGCCGTAATTCGTAATTGTAATTGGTAAAGTCTTTTACAATTATAAATGAGTTACATGTATGTAAATTTTACGGTGTTTGGTTGGTAATATAAAATTGTAAAGTGGGAAAGTGTATTGTACTTTACAGTGTTTGGTTGTCGTAATGTATAAGTCGTAAGTGAAAAAGTTGACCACAAAATTAACTATTTGGTGATTTTAAAAGTTTTAATACTGCAAATAAATATTAAAAAAGTTAAATATTAAAATTTTTTAATATTAATATAAAAAAATAATACAAATTTGTATGACCACAAAATTAACTGTAACTGAGCTGTAAGTGAGTGGTAACTGGGTTGCAAGTGAGTGTTAGTTGAGTTACGTAAGTCTTTTACGAATTACGGTCCAAACAAACGCCGTAACTGTAACTGGGTTGTAAGTCATTACGAATTACGGAGTTTTACACGAAACAAACGGCCCCTAAGTAGGGCCAAAACAGAGTATATGGAATGCAAATTCAGTAAAGAGGGAATCCGAGATTATAGTATTGTAAGACTAGATAGACAAAGAAATACCGATGAGCAGTCATTTTAAGTACTTAGATTCTATTATCCAAAAGAATGGGGAGATCAATAGTGATGTCAATCATAGAATCCAAGCTAGATGGTTGAAATGGAGGAGCGCAACAGGAGTTTTATGTGATTGTAACATTCTGTTATGGCTGACGGGAAAGTTTTATCGGACTGCTATTAGGCCAGCTCTATTAGATGGCACAGAATGTTGGGCTATAAAGAGATCATACTCAGAAGATGAGTGCAGCAGAGATGCGCATGCTTCATTGGATGTGTGGTAACACGAGGAGAGCTAAGGTAAGAAATGAGGATATTCGTACTAAGATAGGTGTAGCCTCTATAGAAGAGAAGAGAGAAAACCGCGTAAGATGGTTTGGTCATGGTGATGTAGACCTACAGATGTGCCAGTCCGGCGAGTAAATCGTATCAAATTAGGGCAAGTTAAAAGAGCACAGGGGGAGACGAAGAAAACATGGATGGAGGTAATACGACAAGATATAGGGTATGTTTGGTTGTCGTAACTGGCCGTAATTCGTAGTTGTAATTGGTAAAGTCTTTTACAATTGTAAATGAGTTACATGTATGTAAATTTTACGGTGTTTGGTTGGTAATATAAAATTGTAAAGTGGGAAAGTGTATTGTACTTTACGGTGTTTGGTTGTCGTAATGTATAAGTCGTAAGTGAAAAAGTTGACCACAAAATTAACTATTTGGTGATTTTAAAAGTTTTAATACTGCAAATTAATATTAAAAAAGTTAAATATTAAAAAAATTTAATATTAATATAAAAAATATTACAAATTTGTATGACCACAAAATTAACTGTAACTGGGCTGTAAGTGAGTGGTAACTAGGTTGCAAGTGAGTGTTAGTGAGTTACGTAAGTCTTTACGAATTACGGTCCAAACAAACGCCGTAGTTGTAACTGGGTAGTAAGTCATTTACGAATTACGGAGTTTTACGCGAAACAAACGGCCCCATAGAGGGTAAAGGTCTTAGTGAAGGCATATTGCTCGATAGGAATGAGTGGAGAAAGCTGATCTATGTGCCCGATCCGGCGTAATTCTCTTTTGGTTCATGTAGCCTACCCCAAATACTGGGGACAAATGGCTTAGTTGTTGTTTGTTATGGAATCATGGATAGAAATCTTCAAAAGTGTGACATCTAAATATGTTTTGGACAAGGATACCAAACAGTTTTCAGTTAAGAATTCTAATCTAATCAAACTAACCAACATAATAGTAAATAATCTGGTGCAGATTTAGATCATAATTGTGATTGGCAGTAAGTTCTAGGCACAGTTATACACAAAGGAGATAGGAGAAATCTTCCATGATTTCCTGGAAATGAGGAGGGGGTGAGATAAAGATGAGGGTGATGTGGCATATACTTAAACTGCCCAATAGGAAAATCTCGCGGTACCAACACCCCCCCCCCAACCCACCCACACACACACACACAAAAGGGGGGCAAAAAAAAAGTGACCCCCAAGACACCAATACCCCAAGAACAGAAAAAAAGAAAAAAGAAAAAAGAAAACCCGGTGCCACATCATGGAAACACCCACATTCCACCCCCGGACGGTCTCTACCCTCCAAACATCAGGAAGTCTTGAAACAACAGAATTTGAATCAGAGTCAGGAAGCTACGTAGGTGTAATCATCCATGACCATTTCCCAAACAAACATTTTCTCTCTAGTCATGGCTTGCCAATTTCCATATCCAAAGCAAGGTCCCTGAGAATCTGGTTGTGTGGTGATTATTCATGATATACTGAACCACAGATAAGTAGCACTAGCAATATACTCGTGCTTTAAAATGCACCTGCAGCAACTATTAATATATCATATATGACAAGGGAAATCTGTCTTGCACTGACAACCACAGGTACTTCTAGATTCCTAAGTTCAGCTTTATTCATCCAAAACTTTTCAATTCACTTGAATCAGTAATAGGTTACACTTCCAACTCTTAATTTCCTCAAGTTCAGCACTAAAACAAATCATATTTTGTACTCTCAAAGATACCAAGCATGGAAGTTTCACAATATCCTAGATCACAACAGTTTGGTACTATAAACTAGCCAAGACAAAGAGCAGATGAAAAGGCCTATTATAGAGAATTTTATGCCAAATACAAAATACAAGAATACAAAATAAAGAATACAAAACAAGAAGCTAATTATATATACCATATCTATGCATGTATCAAAGGCACTTCCATACACAAAGCTTGTGTTTATGCCTTGTCACAAGCAAACACTTACAGGGGCAGGTACATGGCTGCTAATGCATGCATGCACTGATAGATCAAAGGCACTTCCATACACAAAGCTTGTGTTTATGCCTTGTCACAAGCAAACACTTGCAGGGGCAGGTACATCGCTGCTAATGCATGCATGCACTGATCAGCATGTTATATTAATATACTTCAGCTAATTAGATATCTTTGCATCTTTATATATGGACTGCATAATACCTATAGCCAATCTTCTAATTCCTAAATTACAAACACAGAAGTCAACCCATTCTGAACAGGCAAAAACTTGACCTGAAATCGACAAGGAATCAGGTTCATTTACATTGAGAATTTTCATGTTGGGAGATAAGGAAATTAAGTTTACTTAGGCGTAGCCATATACCTGATTCAACAGGACAACTTGCTCAGTTACAGCCCAAGCCAGTCACAATTAGATGCTTAAATAAATAAGAATAAAAGCAGAAGATGACGGCTGGAAAATATTAGAGAATGTTTCTGAATAGAAACTGAAATTGTCAAACTTGTCATTGTGATTATTTAATGGTACTGTGTGCATCATTGAACTAGTAGGCATGGACTTTACCACAGTTGGGATTAGGTAAATCTGAATTGCACAGGTCGGATTAAACTAATAGTAAATCTGAGAGTTCCATTAAAGGGGATGGCATGAATTAGCCACTGATTTTGAGTTCGTGTCTATAGAGACCAGCTGGTTAGTACTGAGCAGTAATAGGAAAAGTCCCATTTGCATATTGTATCGAAATTGCAAAATGTAACATGGGAAATGTTTCCTTGCTATATTATATCATTTCTGAAACAATCACCCAAGTCAAATAATGTGTATACTGTACAGAACTCTGCAATAAATTAGATTAATGAGAGGGATAAGCGGTATTCCAGACTTTGATTTATGAAATACCTGATAACTTGAACTTGCGCCTTGATTGTAAGAGTATCACCATCAACAAAGTCTTCATTCACTTTATTTATTTCCATAAACTTTTCCACCCCCAATCATGTTCTTTCTTACAGAACCGGTGCAATGTATCTGTAGATCTCCCTTAAAAGTGTGAGCTCATATCACCACTATGCATAAGAATATTCTACAGATATTAATAGTCAATATTAAACTTACCATTGTACTTATTTTTCTTTGGATCCTTGTTCACAACAGCTATGGTAAACAGTGCGAAATGACTCCAGCCTATAGACGTATGTGAAAAAGAATTAGAAAAAAATTTACTTTCTGTGTGACCAGAAAGGGATAAGTCTGGATAATTATATAGTCATTGATCTGCCACAAACTGGGAGAAGCTTGTCATGATTAGCAACACAAAGGAACAGTGACAGATGATTACATGCATCACAACCCTGGGGGTAAATTAAGATATACCTGTCAAACAATGTCAGCAAGTCCATTAGAAGATGATATGGGGTCATTGTTATGCCTGCAAACATGGCATTTACAAGAATGTACAGTCTGTAATAGACCTGCATGTGATCATTCTAAAGGTTCCCAAAAGGATTTCAAAATCACCAGCCATAATTTTTTGTAACAAGTGATGTGCTGTGAACTTCCTAATTGCACAATACAACTTGGTAGTAAACCAACCACTAATTGAGGCATTCCTAGTTATACATATGGCAAGAAAAGAACATCGCAATGACCTGATAATGATGGTAAATCATAGGTATCAAAATAGAAGAAGCACCTGGCTAAAACTGAGATCCCCTAATAAATTGAAGTTTAAAAGACATCAGCATTCTAGTCATTAAACACAAGTCAGTGAAGTAAATTGGATGTAGACAAGTTCCTGGAGTAAATTAATTTAGATTTTGAAAGTATTCTTTCGTTTCCTGTTTATCTCTGAATCATCTTCCCCATCTTCTTACTTGGGTAACTCTTCTTCTAAAACTTCTATCACCTTCAACATAAATTGTTTTCATTGTTAGGTGTCAATCAAACATAGGTGGTCATTCTAAAGGACTTGTGATTTGTGAATGAACATTTTCCATTACATAGAATAAATCATTCAACATAAACAGAAGATTAAATAGCATGTCATTCATAAAACTTAAGGAACTATGGTCTAATTGGAATGTTACTTCAGGCATTAATGTGTAATAGTAAAGTACCCATGATATTGAAGGGAAAGTTGGCATGCTACCCTACTTAAAGCACACTTCTTATTAACTATGGCTCCTAGAAAATCATCAGACTCTATCTTGACAGTTTAAAACCTAATACTTCGAGAATAAACCATCTTATCACTACCCAAGGTTCGAAGACTCGACTCGGCCAAGTCGTATCTGTCTCGGCCTGCTCCGACACGAAATCAAGTCGCGAGTCACTCGATTCACTATTAGTTGACCGACTCGACCGAGAATCAGAGTCGACTCGGTCGACTGACTCGGCCGAGTCGACTGAGTCGAATCTGATTTTCGGCCGAGTCGACATTCGTCTACTGTGAACCCGTGACGAAACGGGTCTAAAGAAAAAAAAGAAAAAAAAACTTACCTCAGATCTCGGCCGAACCCACGCCCGTCCGTCGCCCCTCCAGCTCGACCGCCCGATCGCCACTCTAGCTCCGCCGCTCCAGGTCCCTCTATCTCCACCCTCTCCATCTCCTGTCTCTTCTTCCCCCCTCCCTCTCTCACCTGCTCTCTTTCTCTCCCTCTCCATCTCTCACCTGCTCTCTTTCTCTCTCTCTCCATCTCCCAAGCTCCCTCTCACTCTCTTTCCTTCCCTCTATTTCTCCCCCTCCCTCTCTCACCCGCTTTCTCTCTCCCTCTCCGCCCGCTTCTTTCTCTCCCTGTCCATCTCCCAGGCTCTCTCTCTCTTTCTCTCTCCCTCCTCTGTTTCTCTCCCCTTCCTAGCTCACCCGCTTCCTGGTCCCTCTGTTAATTATATTTGAAGTTAATTTTGTTAATATTAGTCTAAATTTAATCTTGTTAATTTAATCTAGATAATTTAATATATATAGCTAATATTAAACTAGTTAATTTAACATAAAGCAATATTAATCCAATTAACATAAAGCTAATATTAGTTTAAATTTAATATAGTTAATTTATCTACTTAATTTAATCTAATGTTAATTCATTAGAAATGTTTTAATTTACTGTACATTTAATTTAGTATAAATTTAATCTTTTAATGTTAATTTTTAATTTAATTTAAATTAATAGATAATCTTTAATATTTCAGTATAGCTCCAAAGCAGCGCGATATTAGAAGGGAACATGGTACCCCTGCTGGTGAAAATAGAAAACTTGTGAAGTATAATTATTGTGGGAAACAAGTACATAGTGGTATTACAAAATTGAAGCAACACATAACACATGTATCCGGTCAGGTAGAAGGATGCTTGCGGTACCAAGAGAAGTGTCTCAATTATTGAAACATCTTTTCTAAAGTAGCAAAAAAAGGCAGCAATAAAATCTAAAAAGAAGCGGCTTATGAAATCTTTAAGTAAAAGATTATTATGATGTGATGAATGAAGATTCTGATAATGAAATTGAAGAAGTTGGTGATTTGAAATAAGTTGAAAGAAGACAATTAAAGCAAGCTATGAAGAAAATCCATAAAATGGCTTGAAAATCTGCCGAAAGTCATACAGGAGATGTTGGTGGCAGTAGTTTGTAGCTTTCAGGATCAGAAATCAAACATGGATTGCGTCTGGTTTTACCACTAGAGAAGCTGAAATTCCAGCTCGTGGTATTGATTCTTGCATATTCTCAAGGAAACAGAAGTCAATCAAAAGTATGTTCTCAACTAAGAATGTTAAAAAAGTTGAAAAAGTTATAACAAAATTTTTCCACTACAATGCAATACCATTCAATGCAGTTGCCATGATTAATACTATTGCAGAGGCAGGCCTAGGTGTAAAAGGCCCTACAGGGTACCAGATTGGCAATCTTTATTTAGAGGAGGAATTAAAAGAAATTGAACTATACATTGCTTCAATAAAAGCAAAATGGCCACAGTACGGTTGCACGATCATTTGTGATGGATGGAGTTCCCGAAATAGAAAGCCTATTATTAATTTCATGACTTATTGTGATAAAAGCATGATCTACCATACGTCTGTTGATACTACTAATATCTCGAAGACTGTTGATTATAAATTTTCTCTAATGATAAGTTGTTGATGAAGTTGATGAAAGAAAATATCGTGCAGATTGTAACAGACAATGGGGCAAATTTCAAAGCAGCTAGTCACTTGTTGATGGAGAAGAGAAAGCATTTATTTTGGTCTCCCTGTGCAACACATTGCACTGATTTGATGCTTGAAGATATCGGCTCGATGAAATCAGTAAATGAGATACTAAATAATGCTAAGATGATTACATCATTCAATTACAATAACCTCAAAGTAGTGAATTTAATAAAGCAATTTACCAGAGATAGAGGTTTGTTGAAACCAGGTATAACACGGTTTGTCACGAGTTTATTTTATTGAAAGCCTTATTTGCTACGAATAAGATTCGAAAAGAATATGTACAATACCGAATGGCGTGAATTCAACAAGAAAATGAGTAGAAGTGTAAGATACGATTTCTAATCTCATTCTGACTGACCGATTTTGGAAGGCAAGAGAGGTCCAATACATTATGAATTCTCTTGTTAGAGTCTTGAAGATAGTAGACCAGGACAAGAAACATACATTATCTATTATCTATGAGGCTACGGATAAAGCAAAATTAGCTATAAAGACATCAAATAAGAATTGAAAGAAGTACTGGGATATCATTGATAAAAGATGGAAGGGACAATTGCATACACTTGCATACTACTGGTAATTTATTTGCCTAGAAATAATATTTGTTAACTAGAAATTGAAACTGTCATATCATAACAATCATGTGTGTACATTATTGCAACATATTTTTTAAATTCAGTACGCCAATATTCAAAAAACTTTATACACATCCAGAAATAAGAAATGGATAGAAGGTCATTAAAAGATTGGAGTCGTGTTTAAATAAACAAGCAAGAACTAATAATGAGGTAATAATAATTTATTTATTCCATTGATATAATGTTATGCAAATATTAACACTTATGATTTGGATTTTCGTGGATAAAATTATTTGTGAATGGAGTTGGAGAATTTGGAAGCTCACTGACTAGAAGAGCAGTGTAACAATCTCTTCCAGTTGATTGGTAGGTTAACTATGGTAAAAAAGCTCCCAATCTGCAGAAAATTGCCATCAAAATTTAAGCCAAACATGTTCTTCATCGGGTTGTGAAAGTAATTAAAGAACGTAGTCGCTGATTCATAGAAAAATTGCGCAACCGGTTGGCAATGAAAAGTTGCATAAACTAATGTTTGTACATTATAATATGCGGTTAAAAGTAAGAAACTTGACATGTCAAAGCGACATGATGATTATTACAACCCAATTAATCTGAACAATATTTTCAATGATGATGATATATTGAACGAGTGGATTTGGGTGGGAGAACAACCGATGTTACCACCAGATGACTTAAGTTGGTTAGATGCAGGTATTCAACGTAGTGACGAAAGTGGCGGTGATGACAACGACGATGGTGATGGCGGTGATGATGACGGCGGTTATGGCGGTGACGGTGGTGGTTATGGCGGTAATGGTGGTAATGATGAAGAGACTCATGGTGTTGATGGAAGCCAACGAGGTGGTGCTATGACATGGAATTCAGACTATTATGCCACACAAGACAAATTATAGAGGCTGAGCTGGAATTTCGCAATAGCGTAGGCATTTGAATTGGTTAGTTAATTTGAGTTCTAGCGATGATTATTTGAGTGGACATGATAACTACTCACACGGTTATCAGTCTTGAAAGTCATTTACAGGGGTGGGGTTTGACATCAGGCAACATTCTAGTACTGATTATTCTAACACCAATGAATATTCTACTAGTGACGCTGAATATCGAGGTTTTGGGTATTATCACCATGGAACTAATATAGCACAACACCCACCGCCATATTACTCTGATGCTGGATCCTCTAGCCAATCATCTTAACCTACTGGATCTCACACATAAACGTACTATTATCCTTATGAAAACTATATAACTGGTTTCTATACTTATCGTGGGGATTGTGATAATGATGAGTTTGTTCCTCATCGGAATTCAACGTGGAAATGACTACAATAGCATGTATTTATGAATGTATTTTTGTAATTTACTATATTATGTATGCATTTTGATATCTTTCTACCGACGATGCGTGTATTTATGCTTTTGTTTTATGTTGAGTGTGCTAGGTGATAAGTTTTGGATATGTGATACAAGAATATTGATGTTTGCATTTTTAGAATTTGTCATGATTTTTTCAGAATTTTTTTAGCTTTCTATGTATCGTTTTGCGTGAATCGCCCGAGTCCGATCCGAGATGCCGAAAACCAATCCGTCTCAGCGCTCGCCGAGTCGGCGGCTGAGACCGCGATTTTGAACCATGGTCACCACCCGCAAACACAGCCTCTATCCAGATCTTCAGGGCAAGCCATGTGGGGCAGGTCATGTGAATCCCTTTCTCTATTCAGCTACAAGGATCACTACCTCATTTGACTAAGCAATTATGTTGTTCATTTACTCCCTGACTTCTAGTTTGGTTTGATCTGCTGCTCGACTTAGAAGTAAGTTCAAGTATGGTTCATTCACTTTTACCAAGGTGCAAGCCACTTAAGATGGTTTCTCCAATCTTATCCTCTGCTCATGTTTCTCGATTCCTTCAAACGTCTCAGGGTTTTATTCTGATTTCCACTTCTATGCTGCTACGTATTCTTATGTTTCTTGTTCTGTCTATACTCATTTTTTTCTTTATGCTGTTTTTGATAGCTAACTGTTTAACAGCATCACAAACCTTTCCTTCAATGTCATGGGTACAGGGTACTCTACCATTACATCTATTGTAACTCTCCACTTAAGAGTTAGAGCATATAGTTCAAGTTCTATAAACAATATCCTTTTTAAATCTCCTCTGCATTCTGAGTGATTATTAAGTAATGAAAATGACCATTCACAAGTGTTTTAAATGACCATCAAGCTATACTAGAATGAAAAACCTGATCTTTTATGTTCTCTTAAAACAAGTAGCAAGTTCATATTGAAGGTACTAGAAGATTTAGAAGAGGAAATATTCCAGTTAGGAGATAACTAAGATATCAGATCTAAACAAGAAAGAAAATAGTTTCCAAATTTTAATAACTTTACTCCACTAACTTGTTTACAGTTAATCGCCCACTAACTTATGTACAATAATCAGAATGTTGATTCCTTTAAACCAAAAGTTTATTTAAAAAAGATCTAACTTGTAGGGTTCTTATGAGAATTGGTAAATTAATCTATATGATATATGGCGTGCATGCGTGCACAAAGAAAATTCAGGATTCAAACAGCTCCTGTTAGCAACATGTGTACCGCATATGAAAAAACTTGGATGTAGTAATGTGTACAAATGAGCAAACTTGGATGAGGAAATTATATGTATGATGCTGAGCAGAAGAGTATAACAAATTTGTAGACAAGTTAGGAATTAACGATTATGAAAGGAGAGACTTAGCAATAGCATATCTGAGAACATCTGAGCCTTAACTTTTATTTGTATTTCAGTGTATTTGTTAGTGTATTTAATTGTATTTCATTATGTATTTTAGTGTATTAGAGATGTATTTCAGTGGTATAGTCGTGTTCAGTTTCTGAACTGAACTAATTGTGGGCGGTTGTGTTCAGTTTCTAAACTGAACTGGTGCTGGTAATGGGGACAGTTTCTGAACTGAATTTGGAGCCTGATAAAGGCAACTTGATGTACTCTATGAGAGGAGATGATGGATGAATGAAATTGAATTCTGGCTCTTCCTATGCCTATGTCCCTCCCTTGTCTTCCCTCTTCTTCTCTCCTATGCTCTGGTTCTTTTCTAGTTCTGGTTTCCCTCTCTTCTTCCACAGCAGCAAGCAGCAGCAGCAGCAGCAGCAACCAGCAACAACAACTACAGCAGCAGTTGCAGCCACACAGCAGCAGCAGCAGCAGCAGCAGCAGCCTGCACAGCAGCAGCAGCTTCCAGCAGCAGCAGCAGGTTCAGCAGCAGCCGCAGCATACAGCAGCAGCAGCTTCCAGCAGCAGCCCACAACAGCGCAGCATCAACCAGACGGCAGTAATAGCAACAACAGCAGTGTAACAGCAACGCAGTAGCAGCTTCCAGCAGCAGCAGCAGAGGCAGCAACCACAGTGCAATAGCAGCAGCAGAGCGCATCAGCAATATCAGAAGCATCGACAGTAAAACTGCAGCAGTACCAGCAAAACTGCAGCAGCAGCAGAGCTGCCAGCACAACAACAGAGCAGCAGAAGCAGTAAAAGCAATGACAGAAATGCAGCAACAGCAGTGTAAACAGCAGTAGTGCCACAATAACAAATCAGCCATTGAGTAACTGTGGATCAACAGAACAGAGAATCAACTATTCACAAATTCGACAAGTTAAGATCAACAAGGTTACGTGAAACGAGCTTCTCAGTAGGTAAAGTTTCTTCAACGCTCAGATTAATAGTTGAATACACATCAGTTAAATCATCTCTAAAGTATTATCTTTATTCCATGCTATCCACTATATGGTGAGATGTGTGACTCTACAATTCCTTTGATCGCCTATCATTTGTATTGATAATAGAACTTGTCATGCATGATATAACTATTGTAATTAGATCTTACTGAGATTAGAAATATTCAAAGCTAGCATGCAATACTTTGTAACATTTATTTGTTTGACATTGTTATTTTTGAGTTACTTTCCTGCCGAAGATCGTTGGATTTGGTGAAACGTTGTGAGTTTGATCATATCACTGATTTCCTACACGACACGCACGCACCCGTTTCACATCAGTTTGGTATCAGAGCACAAGGTTTAGGCAGGAACACCATGCATTAGGAAAAAAAAATGGCTAGTGAATCCCAAACTGCTAACATGGACACCAACTCCAAAATCCTCGAAAAGCTAGATGAAATTTTGAGTTGCATAACTAGGTAGATCAGGTATTCAAGTCCACTTCTTATCATCCTGCAATCCAGAGTAACAAGTGTCAGGGTCATGAGCACGTTGTGATCAATTGTCCAAGGCCAGTCATAGTAACTAAAATTAAGGAACCATCTGTTACAAATTCAGAGTCCCTTCCTCCTTTACTGCCAACTCCTAATGTCGTTATCTGCCCTAGTCGTCAGCACCTTCCTCCTTTACTGCCAACTCCTAGTGTCATTATCTGCCCTAGTCGTCAGCACCTTCCTCCTCTACTGCCGACACCGAGCCCATTCATAGTTGCCACTGATAAACTGTCTATAACAGAGTCAGCTGACTCTGAAGAATTCATTTACCAGATGGGAGAACCTGAAAACTGTCTCTGACGAAGAAATTCAGGGTGATGACATTGAGAAATCTAGCACTTCGAGTCCTCTCGAGGTGATCCTAGTGCCTATGGAGTTTAATGATGTCTTGTCTGAAGACCTCCTGCACAAGCTACCACCGACACGTGATATCCAACATGTTGACTTGACACAGAGACTAGCCTTTCCGACTTGCCATACCCTAGGTTGAATCCTACTGAGAAAACTGAACTTGAAAAGCAGGTTGATGAGTTGTCACTATAGGGCAAACCACAATTCTTTATCCCAATAAACATCCCTGTTTATAAGGACAAGTTTTGGAACTATATAGTGACAAAAGATGTAGAACAGATCAAGGATTTTATAATCTATGGTCAATCTATATCCACAGACTTGAAGGGTACCGTTATGGAAGAAACTAATGTTCTACATATCATAAACTTTTCTGCTATTACGGTTAAACCTAGAGGTGCTTTCCTTCAGACTTTACCTGTTAGGATCTCACTGACGTCATTAAAATAACAGGTAAATTGCCACACACAGTTAGGATGATTCGCCTGATAATCCCTTTTGATCGAGGTCGTGTATATTGTGACTACTAAACCAAGTGCCTAAAATTTTAATATCCAATAGAGAGTCAAAGTTCCCTAGCTAATTTTTGGAAGACCCTTTAGCAATAATAGGCACTAAGTTAAAGTTCTCTACTGCACTTCATTATAGAGTTGCTGAGTCTGCATTTTTCTAAACATCTGAGTCTGCATCATATTTTGCCACACACATGCAAGTTCTACACATTGGAAATCAGTGATACATTTGAACAAGCAACGCTAACTATAAGTTATAGTCTGACATCAGGAAAGGAATTTAAAACTTTTAGTGTTGACAATTTTGTGATGGTTCGGCTTCGTCCGAAATGGTTTCTCTCGGAAACTGTTAAAGATTTGCATGCTCGTAGCGTTGGACTTTTCAAAATCTTAAAAGAATTTAAATTACAATACTTATGTTATAGATTTGGCATCAGTTCTATTTTTAATATTGAAGACTAAGTAGTTTACGTCTTGATTATCCATAAACAATCCACTAATTGATGAGCCTTAACCTGAGCCAATTATTGAGAGTCCTTCACTTTTTCACTTCCAGATATTCATCCTATACAGCAGAGAAAATTAATAACATTTTAGATGATGAATATATGATGCAGCTTGACTAGTAATCTGAGATGCAGGAAATAAACTTACAGCAGCAAGAGAGCAGCTCTGCAGTTGACTCGACGGGGTCGAGTTCTCTCCCATCTGGGGAGAATTGATGAGAACATCTGAGCCTTAACTTTTATTTGTATTTCAGTGTATTTGTTAGTGTATTTAATTGTATTTCATTATGTATTTCAGTGTATTAGAGATGTATTTCAGTGATATAGTCGTGTTCAGTTTCTGAACTGAACTAATTGTGGGCGGTTGTGTTCAGTTTCTAAACTGAACTGGTGCTAGTAATAGGGGCAGTTTCTGAACTGAATTTGGAGCCTGATAAAGGCAACTTGATGTACTCTATGAGAGGAGATGATGGATGAATGAAATTGAATTCTGGCTCTTCCTATGCCTATGTCCCTCCCTTGTCTTCCCTCTTCTTCTCTCCTATGCTCTGGTTCTTTTCTAGTTCTGGTTTCCCTCTCTTCTTCCCACAGCAAACAACAGCAGCAACTACAGCAGTTGCAGCCACACAGCAGCAACAGCAGCCTGGAACAGCAGCAGCAGCCTGCACAGCAGCAGCAGCTTCTTCCAGCAGCAGCAGCAGGTTCAGCAGCAGCCGCAGCATACAGCAGCAGCATCAACCAGACAGCAGTAATAGCAACAACAGCAGTGTAACAGCAGCGCAGCAGCAGCTTCCAACAGCAGCAGAGGCAGCAACCACAGTGCAATAGCAGCAGCAGAGCGCATCAGCAATATCAGAAGCATCGACAGCAAAATTGCAACAGTACCAGCAAAACTGCAGTAGCAGCAGAGCTGCAGCACAACAACAGAGCAGCAGAAGCAGTAAAAGCAATGACAGAAATGCAGCAACTGCAGTGTAAACAGCAGTAGTGCCACAATAACAAATCAGCCATTGAGTAACTGTGGGTCAACAAAACAGAGAATCAATTATTCACAAATTCGACAAGTTAAGATCAACAAGGTTACGTGAAACGAGCTTCTCAGTAGGTAAAGTTTCTTCAACGCTCAGATTAATAGTTGAATACGCATCAGTTTAATCATCTCTAAAGTATTATCTTTATTCCATGCTATCCACTATATGGTGAGATGTGTGACTCTGCAATTCCTTTGATCGCTATCATTTGTATTGATAATAGAACTTGTCATGCATGATATAACTATTGTAATTAGATCTTACTGAGATTAGAAATATTCAAAGCTAGCATGCAATACTTTGTAATATCCATTTGTTTGACATTGTTATTTTTGAGTTACTTTCCTGCCGAAGATCGTTGGATTTGGTGAAACGCTGTGAGTTTGATCATATCACTGATTTCCTACACGACACGCACGCACCCGTTTCACATCAATATCTGTTGGTGGCTTGTTGAGAAACAGTTGTATTTGATAACAACAGCATGTGAAAGAAGAACATATCTTATGTGTTTTATGAGTACAAATTATGGGTTAAATGCTTGAAATATTTCGCCTCTTGGTTAGAAAGCCATCAAGAGCAGCATAGTTCAGAAAATGACAACTTTCCCAAAAAAAAAAAACAACTTTAAAATTACTTAAATTTCTAAACTCGCTACGTCCATGCCTAGGCACAGTATAGCAAACTACATTTGTCCAGACTTGTGATAACTAGGAGGTGCTACAAATATAAAAGAAACAAACACATCTGGAAAACCAAAATATTATCCACATAGTGATATTTCACTAATTAAGCAATGAAATGCTAGAACTGACAAATAGCTTATACAATGGAACAGCTCAACTTCAAAATGGAGTTTATTGCCTAAATCAAATGAATCGAACATGAATCTTATTAGAATTTATGAATTGTGGAAATTAAAATTACTGTAGCCAGGCAGATATTAAAGAAAGCATCAATATAGGACAGGAAAGCATGTAAAACCAGATTAGCAGCGCAAAAGTGGGATAGAAGAACATGCAAGCTGAGACTAACAGCCCATGAGTTTTCATACCATTTGTAACCACCAACTTCAAATGCATTACTTCGCAGTTCCCTTATACTGGTCTGTGAAAAATGTTCAATCTTCCAAGTAAACTTTCCGTATAAATCAGAAGGTTTTGGTCCTGCAATCAAATCAAGTAGAAAAGTTAGTCTGCATATTCAAGATTCAACTTGGTAATGATGCCACAAACCAACCTTGTCAAAGCTTAGTGTTAATTAAAATTAACAGTCAATGCCCCTTCTGGATACAAACCTGGAGAAGTAGGCCCCACTTCCATTTCTTTTCTTTACTTTTCTTTTCTTTCTTTATTTTGTGTGGTGGTGATGGTTGAGCGGCAGGTGTTCTGGGGCGTCATTGTTGATGCCAAAGGTAAAGTGGATTTGAGAAAAAGGAAAACCTAATCAAAATCCCTGAAATTACACTTATCAATTCTGTGCTGACAGCTATCCCTATGTCATTTTATTATTTAACAGAATGGGTGATTAAACGAATTGATAGACTAGGAAGGGCATTTTTTTGTCTGGTACTTCTTCAGTTACTTGGTGTTAAATGTTTAAGGAGATGGGATGATGTGTGTAAGTCAAAGGACCAAGGAAAATTCGGCGTGAAGAATACTAGAGATCCGAATGCTGCTCGAAATGGCTTTAGAAAGCTCTTAGTGATAAAGATGCTGATTGGGTTCATATCCCTAAAGCTAGATTTTTATTTAAAAAAAAAAAAAAAACAGGAGGAAGATAAAAAGATTAGATAGAAACCTATTAGTGGTTCTTCCCTTCTTCTTCTTCTTTTTTTTTGGTGGGTGCGGGGGGAGTGTGTGGAAATGTAGTGAGAGCTCTAAATGTGGGGTGAAGTTTACATAGTGATGGTATGAATGATGGATTCTACAAAGATGCTTAGATAGGTGACTTACTCTTGAAGGTACTTATCCTAATTTGTATGCTTTAGCTAAGGATAGAGAAGTTTCTGTTTTTTTCTCAACATTCATTGCTAGAGGAAGTGAGAAGAAAATCCAATTCATTAGAGCTCTGGAGATCTCTTTAGTTCCTCCTTATGTAGATTTAAATTGTTTTCTGAATACTTATAAGCGAAGTGAGAAAGATGCTAAGTGGAAATGGGATTCTAATGGTAAATTTTCTGTTAGCTCCTTTTTGTTAAGTTCCTTAATTATCGGGGTATTTCTGTAGCTTGGAGTAAGGCGATTGGGTAACTGTTGCCCCTTCGAAAGTTAGGATCTTATTTCGGCTGCGGACAAGCTCCTTACTGTTGATAGATGAGATTGTACAAGAAAATAGAAAACGTAAAGGGGAACACATGGTACAAGGAGGCAAGTCTCCATAACAGAAGAAATGCATTGAAACTTTACCCTAAAGTTCAAGCTTCATGGGGTAATAATTAAAATGACTTTAGTTCAAGTATAAGGCCATAATCCATTATATAAAAGTTCCATATGAGAAGCAAATTAAGGAATTAAAATATTCAGCCTCATCAAAATCAAGGTTTGAAAATAATCAGACATACATACCCACACATATCGGCAAATTCGAATAAAATTTGAAGCATGTCAATCCCATAATATCCCCAAAACTACAATCTCGCCTACAGGTCAATCCTTTTCGGTTTCTGTCAGCATATGTTCTACACCAACCAAAATCAGCCAATACCACCGATACTAGCCTGATACCGACTAATAAGAAAGGATCTTGGTTTGAGATACCAAAAGTTGTTTTCTTGAGGGAAATTAAAATAAACAATGAACTTCAAACTCATTAGTTAAACTGACTTTTACCACATAATGATCAAAAGAATCATCTTTTCATGGTCAATTTTCAAAATCAACAGCCTCTCAAAAGTAAAAATTCTAAAATCCATTGTAAAACCCAATCAATCAAAATGTTGATCAATACTAGAGAGTTGAGGGTTTGGTTCGTTCCATCTCAAAAAAAATAAATCTTTAATATATTTGGATTAACCCAAATAATAAACCATTTTTTCCATTGCATTCACCTCTTTTATCTAAATAAACATTTTTATTGCATTAGGCTATTAAACCATGGTTTAAAATCTCGGTAACAATATCGGCCAATGATGTTTAGTATCAATATCGTAAATATTGGTCATCAATATCAGTCATATCGACCCTCATATCAGTCGATATTACAGAGTCCGGTCAATATCATATCGGGTACCTCAAAACCTGATATGATATTGTCGATACATATTAGAATTGAATTGGTCGATATTTGAAACCATGATTAAACCCATAACTCGGTTCCCACCACAATTAATACAATGGAATAAATATACTATACACCTCAACCTTGGATATTATTAATGCTCATATATATCTACAGCAACAAAGCTTTTATTCAAAAATTTTGGGTGTGGCTCATGAATCCTTTTATTTAATTCAACTCTCATTAAGGCACATCTCCTCAATTACATGAATTATTAACATATCCTTCTTAATACCCTCCATCCAAGTTTGTTAGGCCTCAGTTAGCCCTCATTGTCCCATTATCTATCATAGGGACTTTCCTAATTAACGCATTTATTTGGCTTCCATTGCGCATCCCCAAACCATCTCAATTGAACTTTCCTCCTTTTATCATCAATAAGAGCAACCTCTAACATTCTATGCATGCACGAATTTCTTATGCTATTAGCATCTCTTAGTGTATTGTCATTGCCACTCGTCAATCTCCGCATTCTCGTTTCTGCTATACTAAGTTTTTTTTGGTATGTTTCTTAGTTTCCCACATTGCACGTCTTATAGTCATTTTATTTTAAAAAAAAATCCTTTAATTTAATGGTACCCTACGATCATATAAAACACTAGAGGCACTTCTCCACTTTAACCAACCTGCCTTTTTCTATGAATCACATATTTCTAAATTTCACCATCTTGATGAATGTCGGTGTATATGTCTAACAACTCAAAAAAGAAACTTCTCTGAGTTTTGACTTTAACAATTACCAACTTCAATAATTATTCATGTAAGTTAGATTACAAATAAAAAAACCATATCTATTTAGAAATTCTGCTACATAAACTATTATAATTATACTATTAACATTTATTCTTTTTATGATTACAAAAACATATAATCATTACACAAGATTAGATCGAGATCTAATTTAAATGTCACCAACACTATTCAAAAACATATCAAAAGACAAATCATTGATATTAGCCACTACTTTTTTGTATTTTTTTAAATAATATTTGAAACTCCTTAAGCTAAAAAAAGTATCTGTACCAACTATCCATTTGATATTCTGATCTGAAACTGCGGAAACCATTGAAACTCCTGATACCTATACCAAAATAACGAAAAAAACAACCAATATTGTGTGACCTGCCCAAAATAATTACAACAACAGAAAAGGAAAAGGAAGAATTTTAAAAAAAAAACTTCATTTTCCAAAGACGTATTCAAACTAAATGGTAGGAGATACGATAACTCAGACAAAAAAGATGGTAGGAGATACGATAACTCAAACAAAAAGACAATGTACTAACACAAATTCTATCAAACCCAAAAAACTTATCCCTTTCTCTCCTTTGTCATGATTTTACAAAGTATTCAAATTAAATGGTAGGAGATATGATAACCCGTACAAGAAATACTAAAGGACCTAACACAAATTTATCAAACCCAAAATACTTCTCTCAATACTTCCTCCCCCCCCCCCAAAAAAAAAAAAAAAAAAACTAGCTTCCAAATTTTCTCTCGAATCTAACTCTAAAGGTTTTCTGATTTTCCCTCAAATTCCTTAAGGAGCACATGTGAAAATAATTTGATGTGGCTTTTTTATGATAAATGAATGAAATAGAAATATATTTGATTTGTAAGAAAAAGTCGATAAAGAGAAGAAATAGGTCGAAAAGAAGAAAAATCTATAGGCTTAAGTTGGGATGTAGTGGTTTAATTATAAACAAACCAGCATATTCTCTTTTTATTCTAAAAGGGGGTAAACTTTTAAGGTATAGAAGATTTGGAGGATAAATTTCTAATAACAAACATTTGAAGGTAAATTTCTAATACCAAAGATTTGGGAGGTATATATCTAAAAAATAAACATTATGTAATCCATCACTAATAATAATAAAAAAAATCCCATAACTTCCCATCCGCTTCAAAAATGTTTTTATCTATTAATTAACTATTATACTAAAAAAACCTCTCTAAGCATTGGTATAACCGTATATTACATTTATACTTCAATTTGATCAAAAGAAGAATAGCAAGCAATATTTTCCAAAAAAACTCAAAACATAGTGATACTTATTTTCTTAATCATTTATGTATTGTTTACAAATCAAATCATTTATTTATTTAATAACTCAATAACCAAATCCAAACTCTAAATCTTACTCATCCTCTGTCAATCTCCAAATCTAGACCCAAATTTAAAATTCCCATAATCAGATTCAACAACTACCAATCCGCTAATCAAAGCAAGGAAAACAGCCCATGCCCAATTCTCAAAACAACAAAAACTCCGCAAAAATGATCTAAAGATCTCATTTTTAGGTGTTTTTCCATCCAAATCTCTAGATTACTTCATCAAAATTAGGCTTTCGCATGGGAGTCTGTGGGTTCCTTAGTTGATTCAGATCCCTAATATGTTTGTCATCCTCTTTTCAAAACCCAACCTCCCCAACCCAAATTTTATAGTTAATACATTCCAACACCCATCCTCCCCCAACAAAATTGCTTAAAGAACATAGATTTGAACCATTGAATTTGAGATTATTGTTCGTGTGTTGAGATTTGTGCTCGTTGTACCAATTGGCAAAGAAGGGGAGTTTTTGGTTTGGGATCAAAGAAGCTGAGACGAGAGGAGAGGATTTGAGTTTTTTTTGTCTTTGATGGTGTTGACCCGGCTTGCGATAGACCTCTAGAAGGAGCGTTTGGATTGGGATTTGGGTTCTTTGGAATTGAAATAGAGAAATTCTCGAAGGATGAAGGGTAAAGGGAAGGGATGGTTTTCAAACTTAAGGGTGGGAACAAAAAGGAGATGATAAATAATTATTAGATAGTAATTAATTAAAATGGACAAGGGCAAAATTGACTTTTCAAGTCGTCGTTAACTATTAACCGATGGATGGCAGATTTTTGAAAAGATCATGATAGTAATTTGAAAGATCATGACAGTTCATGCTAGTTCTTGTAATTTAGCCAAGAATTTTTTCTACAATTTGTATAGTGCGACATAACTATCCAATATATTGCTTATATTATCATGACCATATGATGGAAGTCTAATGGATCCTAGCATTTAGGTTAGGTCATCTCCCTTTCAGAGAAGCAACAGAATTAAGCTTCTCCTAATAGTTTTAAGAACGATTTTCTAGCATAAGTTCCGAATAAATAGCATAATTGAAAATTACACCCCCATAGATTGATATTTGGATACATCCCCTGCAATGTAGGGCCCGCCTATTATAAAAGTCCCTCTAAATAATGGCCCTATCGCCTATTATAAGAGTCCCTATAATTAATGGCCATATCTAAAGCTTGAAATTTCTGTTCTTCCGAACTTTCCAGTGGCATTTTACCCTTCTGATCTTCAACCTTCGCTCAATCAACATTTCATTCCCATTCATTTATTAAGTGAACTCAAATGGGTTCTCACCTTTCTCCATCTCCATGACCCCAACCCCATTCAACTTCTCTCAAGATCATTATCTCCCAATTTCTTTCTCTTCTCTCTTCTCAATATATTACGTATATCATGATGACCATATGATGGAAGTCTAATGGATCCTACATTTAGGTTAGGTCATCTCCCTTTCAGAGAAGCGACAGAATTAAGCTTCTCCTATTAGTTTTATGAACAATTTGTTAGCATAAGTTCCTAACAAACAGCATAATTGAACACCCCCATAGATTGATATTTGGATGTATCCCCCGCAATGTGGGGCCCGCCTATTATAATAGTCCCTCTAATTAATGGCCATATCTGAAATTTCTGTTCTTCCGGACTTTCCAGTGGCATTTCACCCTTCTGATTTTCAACCTTCATTCAATCAACATTTCATTCTCATTCTTTTATTAGGTGAACTCAAATAAGTTCTCACCTTCATCTCCATGACCCCAACCCCCATTCAACTTCTCTCAAGTCCCTTATCTTCTATTTTCTCTCTTCTTAATCTACCTCTACTTACCTTCCATTCTCCACCAATTTGCTCTTCTTCAACATTAATCTTCACTTTCTATTCTTGTATAATTCTCCACCACAAGCCCTTAATCATAGCTGAATTAAATATTTGAATGGATAGAGGAACCCTTAACAAGTGGGATTCAACATTGTTATGTTTTTCATCTTTCAGTGATTGTGTAGATTATCTTTTCAGGGGAGGCGCATTGCTAATGGTAAGTTGTTTGTTAGGAAGTTCTATCCAAAATCGTCCATGGATGTTGTCAGTAATCTGCATAGTAATTTCTTTGTTGTTTATAATTTAAATGTGAGAACGCTATTTATTCATATGTTTCAACAATCTTATATGAGCTAACAAAAGTCAAGAAATTTCAACAGTCTTTTACACCTGAGACTTCCCATGCACAGTACTTTCATGTTCCGAAATCCATGCTATCTCCATTTATTATTACCTGAAACCTCTTGCTCACTCAAAAGGTTCCAGCTCCCATTAAAGCATTGCTAGGATACAAACAGTGTACATCTCTTATTGTGCACTCATGTAGTGCCCAGAATTTCAACCAACTCAAGCAGCCAGATAAACTGGTCCAACTTTCCTAATTTTAACCTTACCAGATAGTGGTTAGTTATTGCAGTGGGTAATTCCTAAGGAACCAGTCAACAAACCAAAATTCTGGGGATGGATTTAATCAGATCACAGAAAACAATCGCAAACACAATTACGTGGAAAACCCGAAAGGGAAAAAATCACGGAGAGGGAGAGAGAAATTCCACTGTCAATGGCGATTACAAGTAGGATTTTCTAGTGTGCTAGGGTTTCTGGATTCGAAGGATCTTCATCTTCCTCGTTGAAGGGATCTCCTATTTATCCAGGTTGTGTTCGTCGGATAAGATAATTTAAACACTTAACCGCTTATCAAGAGGCGGTTACAGCTAAACAACTAAATTCGAACTGGTTGGATGAGAGTCTATCTTTATAAAGTAGTCCTCATCCAGTTGTAGATGTAGTTGATCCGTCCCCAAACTGTGACTGCCAAATTCAAATGGAGATTTGGCTTAGATATTGAGATCTGCACAATTGATTCTATCTTCTCATCCTATCCACACGAACCGCTCGGGGTTTGACTCAATCGAGGACTCCTGCTTGGACGTTCTGAAAGCGGCCACGTGCTGCTAGCATGTTTGGTGTTGGCATTGTTTTAAATATCGGCCGATATACCGGTATATCGACCGATATACCGGTATTTTTCCAAAACGATACGATAAGTGTAAAAATTTATCAAATATCGTTTTGGACCGATATGGGCCGATATATCGCCACGTGGCCGATATATCGCCACGTGGCCGATATATCGCCACGTGGCCAATATATCGGCCGATATCCGAGATGAAATATCTGATATATCGGCCGATATAGTTACTTATTTGGATAATCATTTTCTTTTTGCTTGAGAGATCATTTTATTTTATTCTATATTCATTGTGGTATTTCAATGATGTTTTTATTTAATGTTTGGATAATAACTTATTTCTTTTTAGAATGTCTTTTATGTATGACTATTGATATATCAACCGGTATTTAGTACCATATCGCGATAAATTACCCGATATCTGATATCCGGTATATAATTTTGTCGACCGGTATATCGTCGATACCCGATATTTAAAACACTGGGTGTTGGAAGGACACATGGCTTGATCTCGAGGAGGCCGAAAGTTGACTACTACAGATGCCCCTTGCTCCCTTCTCTCTGGAAGAGGTCAGGAACTCTCCCTCGAGGCAAATAGGTTCCCGGGAACTCTGATAGAGAGGGATGGAGATTGAGAAATGTAATTTATACCTGGACTCAGGTTACCTGTTGTCGCTTCGGGTTTTGACTTATAGTGGCGTGTGTTGCTCTACAGGCAAGCAGAGCCTTAAATATGCGTCACATGTTCCGCAGCATTGGTCAATTAACTGCCGCTTTTCGAGGAGTCGCAGCGTTGGAGGAAGGTGTGGCGTATCCGACGTGGTCCTTCCGATCTGAACCATCGCGACACGTGTATGCCGCTGATCGAGTGGCTCTTCGTCTTCTTCGGGGATTAGAATCCTGAGCGGTTGACGCTTGGATTTTTTTCCTCTATAAATAGGGCGGAAACCTTCAGGAGAGATCTGAGCTGTGTCTTGAGTTCTTTCTA
The DNA here is from genome assembly GCA_038442645.1 of Agave tequilana. Lineage (NCBI taxonomy): Eukaryota > Viridiplantae > Streptophyta > Magnoliopsida > Asparagales > Asparagaceae > Agave > Agave tequilana. The sequence goes on along the minus strand of JAVJIF010027646.1, from coordinate 21,258 downwards.
CAAAAATCTTGCACTGTTCTGCGGATGGCGATGTCTCCTTCGTTCTTCGTTCGGTGGAGGAAGGAAAGAGAGATGATGGTGATGGTTGTTGCACTTTGATGTTCAGAAGTCCGTTAGTTAATGAGTTTCGGTTCTTGTGATAGGTTCGTCAAGTAGCTTCAGCTCTTGTGACAAGGCCCAGCTGTCGGGATAGACAGAGAATGTCTTAACTTCTGCTTGGTCTGCACATCTGGACTCTGGCCGGAACAGACTGGGCAGTCAAGCCCCTTTTTTCTTGTAGCGAACATAAAGCAGGGAGCATAATAGCATTCGACGATAGCTTTGGTCTCTGGAGCCGACCGTCTTTGCTTTTATAGGATGTTGCCTCCTTGTCCGTCTCCGCTCTAGAGTTACGGTCTTGGCATCGATATCCTCCTTATCTTTTGGACGAGGTCTCCCTGCTGGAGCCGTCTTGGGAGTTCTCGGTATCGTCGCTCATCCAGCTCTGGTGGATTATTTGTTTAGAAGTCATCACCAGGACGTAGTTCGGGATGCGACAATAAGCATCTCCACTTTTCGCTCAGGAAGAACACATTCATATAAAATTAAAACTTGCATCACTCTCGTTAGATGTATTCACACTTTGTACTTGGATGGATGTAATCGAAAATTTCATAATAAAGTAGAGAATATTTAACACGTGTTGTTTAGATCTTGCCTTGTTTGAGATTTAATTTGTTGTTGCGTCTATTCGGGTGCCATTTTGGTTCTGAAGTGTGGGAATGATTCAGGATATATTTCTCGAACAGGATTTGTTCTCCAACGGTACCTGCGAATGTTAGCCCGAGTGGGGAGGCCTCCAGCTTCAAAATTGTGTTGTCATGTTGGCCCAAGGTAGGATGTTGACTTGCTCGGGGGGACTATCGAGATTGGTCCCATTGTAGCTGACCCTGAGCAGTCAATGTGGTTAAGCTTTGATCTTTCAGGGGACTTCCCGAGAGGCAACCGTCGGGGTGAATACCCATATAGCTTCTGCCATGCTCAGGCGACCATTAGGGTATATCCCTTTATAGGCTGACTCCGAACATCTAATGTGAGGCACATCTTTCTAGAAGCCCTTGAAGGATCACCGTCAGAGTGAAGACCCGTATAGGTCGTAGATCTGCTCGGTCAACCATCAAGATATATCCCATTATAGGCTAGTTCTGAGGGATCGAAGTGGGCGAGGCTCTATCTTTCAGGAGACTCCCCGAAGAGTCACCGTCAGGGTAAAGACCCCGTAAAAGCCGTGGATCTACTCTGGTGGCCATCAGGGCTTATCCTGTTATAGGCTAGTTCCAAGAGATCAACGTGAATGAGTTTCTGTCTTTCAGGAGACTACACGAAGAGTCATCGTCAGGGTGAAGACCCGTATAGGCCGTGGATATGCTCGAGTGGCCATCAGGGTTTATCCCATTATAGGCTGCCCCGAGGGATCGACGTGGGCGATGCTCCATCTTTCAGGAGACTCCCTGAAGAGTCGTCGTCAAGGTGAAGACACATATCGACCGTGGATCTGCTACGGCGACCATTAGGGTATATCCCATTATAGGCTAGTTCTGAGGGTCGACGTGGGCGAAGCTCCATCTTTCAGAAGACTCCCCGAAGAGTCACCGTCAGGGTGAAGACCCGTATAGGTCGTGGATCTGCTCAGGGGCCATCAGAGTTTATCCCATTATAGGCTGGTTCTGAGGGATCGACGTGGGTGAGTCTGTCTTTCAGGAGACTCCGCGAAGAGTCATTGTCAAGGTGAAGACCAGTATAGACTATGGATTTGCTCGGGCGGCCATCAGGGTTTATCCCATTATAGGCTAGCTCTGACAGATCGACGTGAGCGAGTCTCATCTTTCAGGAGGCTCCTTGAAAAGTCACCATCAGGGTGAAAACCCGTATAGACCGTGGATCTGCTCGGGCGGCCATCAGGGTTTATACCATTATAAGTTGGCTCTGAGAGATCGACATGGGCGAGGCTCCATCTTTCAGGAGACTCCCCGAAGAGTCGCCATCAGGGTGAAAACCTGTGTAGGCTATGGAGATTATACCTGATGCTCGGAGCAGATGCTAGAGTTAGTAAAACGCGATTAAGATAGCAGAAAATGATCTTTTCATTGATTATTTCATGACTTACACATAATATCGCTTCAAGTGAAAAAATTCTATTGCCTATTGAGTTGGTTCTCATCCTGATCGGTCAAGGTGTAAGACCCCTTGCCTCTCTGAGCGATGATGATGTAGGGACCCTCTCAGTTGGGTCCCAGCTTTCCTTGATCCTTCGGCCGTATACTCTGGATCACGCGCTTCAGGACCATGTCTCCAATTTGGAATTCTCGTGACTCCACCTTTTCGTAGTGTGCGGCCCGGATCTGCTATTGATAGGCCGTGATACAGATTTGGGCATGTTGTTGCCTTTTCTCCGAGTGATTCAGCATCAAGCGGAGTAAGACATCGTTATGGTCTTGGACCACTCCTACCACTCGGAGTGTCGGCATGCTGATGTCGATTAGGATGATTGTTTTTGTTCCATATGCCAATGAGAACGGGGTTTCGCCTGTCGGGACACGTTTGGTGGTCCTGTAAGCCCAGAGTACTCCGGGGAGTTTCTCTGCCCATTTGCCTTTACCTTTGTCCAGACTTTTGCACAGGTTGTCGAGGATGGTTGGGTTGCTGATTTTAACTTGGCCATTACCTTGAGGATAATAAAAGCGAGGAGAATTGATGTATAATCTTGTACTTGGCGCAGAAACTAGCCACCTGCTTGTTGGCAAAGTTCATTATGTTAAGTTCATTCTGTTGTGGATACGATAGTACGGGGAGCCCGAAACGGTATACTATGTTCTACTAGAGGAACTTGACAATATGTTATCTTATGACTTCGGAGATTGGCACTGCCTCAACCTATTCAGTGAAATAGTCGGTGGCTACCAGTAGGAATCATAATTGGGGTTGTGCTCAGGGGACCGGCCTGACCACGTCCAATCCCCATTGCATGAAGAGCCACGGGGGGCTGCTTAAGGTATAGAGGTCGGTACTTAGTCTGTTTGACACTGGAACAAACCTCTGACATTATGAGCACTTCTCGTAATCCTTAGCGTCGTCGAACATCTTGGACTAGTAATACCCTTGATTAATGACCTTGTGAGCGAGCGAGCTCCCGCATGATTCCCACAATCGCCGTGTGAATTTTTGCATCACTTTTCGAGCTCCGTCTGGACCGAGACATCTCAGATACGAGTCGGAGTGGAGACTAGAGTAAGATTTATTATATAGGGTGTCCTCGAGGAGTGTATACCTGGTGGCCAAGTGCTGAAGCTTTCATACCTCAAGTCTTGCCGTCGGAAAGTGTTCCCGTCCTTCAAGTAGGCGACGATCGGGTCCCTCCACCTGGTGAGGTATTGCGGTGTAAGAACTCTCCGGCTGGTTGTTTGGACACTTGGATTGTCGATGTACTCGACGAAGATTTCACAGCTGAACTGAAACTTCATAGCTACCCCAGGTTAGCGAGTAAGTCGACGTAATTATTTTCGAGCCTGGGGACCCACTTGAAGTCGCATCGGAAGATTTTAGACTTCAATTTAAGAACGAGTTGCAGGTACTCCACCATCCGAGAATCTCTTGTGATGTATTCACCGCTGACCTGATTGACAACCAGTGAAGAATCGCACTGAACTTCGAGCCCCGTGGGCCCGAGTGTGATGGCGCTCGGAGCCCTGCCACGACCGCCTCGTACTCAGCTTCATTGTTGGAAGTAAGGAATCCGAAGGTGAAGGACTATTCGATGATGGATCCTTCTAGAGTGTTGAGGATAATCCCGATGCCTGCTTTCTTACTGTTTGAATCTCCGTTAACGTTCAGGATCCACCCCTCTAACTGATCAGCGTGCTTTGTGCCCCCCAGGGTGAAGTCAGTGATAAAGTCAGCGAGGACATAGCCTTTGATTGTTGCCCTTGGCTCGTATCTGAGATCTCAATTCCGCAGCCCATTTTGAAATTCTCCCAGTTGCTTTTGGGTTTTTCACGACGCTTCTCATGGAGTGTTCAGTGAGGACTGTGATCGGGAAGGTCTGAAAGTAGTGCTAAGCTTCCTCGAGATGATGAAGAGGGCAAGCACCAGTTTTTCTACCCTTTAGTATCTGGTCTGTGAACAATTCATGGAGTGGCTGACATAATACACTGGCTTCTAGACGCTTTAGTCTTCCCGAACCAGGGCTCCGCTCACAGCTGACTCCGAGACGACGAGGTAGAGATATAGTGTCTCTCCTGAGAAAGGTTTTCATAGCAGGGTGGCGAGGCCAGATCCTCTTCAGTCCTTGGAAGATGTCTCGCATTTCTCGTTCCAGCGAAAGTTGGCTCCATTCTTCCTCAAGGCTTAGAGGAAGGGCCTGCATTTGGCTGCGGATCGGCTGATGAACAGATTGAGGGTTGCGAGACATCCGTTAAGCATCTGGACCTACTTTACATAAGTGGGAGACTTCATATCCAGAGTTGCAGATATCTGATCAGGATCGGCCTTGATGCCCCGTTGAGTGACTAGATATCCTAAGAATTTCCCGAAGGCCACTCCAAATGTGCACTTCTCGGGATTGAGCTTCACTTTGTATTGCCTAAGGAGATCGAAGGTTTTGTCTAGATGCTGGAGGTGATCCGTGCGTCGTACACTTTTCACCAACATATCATCGATGTATACCTCCATGGTGCTTCCAATCATATCTTTAAAGACTTTATTAATCATTCACTGGAAGATAGCCTCTATGTTCTTAGTCCGAAGGGCACCACCTTGTAGCAGTAGACTCCTCGACCAGTAGTGAAGGTTGCTTTGTCTTCATCTGATGAGTGCATCTTGATCTGATTATAGCCTGAATAGGCGTCCATGAAGCTAAGGAGCTCATGGCCCTTCGTCGTCTCCACTAGTTGATGATTCTCGGTAGGGGATAACTATCCTTAAGGCAAGCTTCATTGAGGTTGGTAAAGTCGATGCAGGTTCTCCACTACCTGTTCTTTTTCTTTACGAGAATGGGGTTAGAGAGCCAATCAGGGTAGAATGTCTCTCGGATGAAGTCAGCTTGAAGTAGCCGGTCAACTTCATTGCTGATGAAATGACTCATTTCTTCGTTCATTCTCCTACGCTTCTGCTTCACTGGCTTAGCGTTCACTTTGATGGAAAACTTGTGGCAGATGACTACGCGGTTAATTCCAAGCATGTCAGTGGGAGTCCACGCGAATATGTCCGAATTTTCCAACAAGAACTGTTTGAACAGTGTCTTCTCGTGAGGAAGAAAGTTTGAGCCGATTCAGAGTATCCGCTCTGGATAGTGTGGGTCTGCACTGAATGACTTAGGCTCCTCGGTCTTATTGCCGGGGTTTCCCGACTCGGTGGGTGAGTCGAGATCTTAGCTTTCGCCGTGCAGTGATTGCTATTGATCAGCAATCTTCTGTTTCTTGTCTACAAAAGAGTCTTCGTTAGGGTCGGCTTGGAAGGCCTTTTATGCTTAGCCCGACCTCTTCCACGCTATTGCAGTTACCGTCCTAGCCATCGCCTGGTCAACCCTCATATTGGTCATTTCAGATGGTGCAGGATAGTTCAGGACAGGACCGCTCTCATCATGTGGATCCATGGTCTCCCCAGGATGGCGTTGTAAAGGGATTGGACGTCAAGGACACGGAACTCTGTGACGACGTTGAACGGATCCGCGCGGTCCGGGAACATGACCGTGCCAGGGAATTGGGCTTCGCTCCAGTCGAATCTATAGAGAAGTAACTGGGTCTGGGGAATGATCATCTTTCGAGCAAACTCGAGAGTATCCTCCATTCGATATAGAGCATGGCCATACATAATGTTGACCAATGTTCTAAAAAGCGGTTTCAGTACGCGCGCGGTCCGGGAGCGCATAATGCTTAAAAGGTTTAAATGGTGATTAAACAGATTACACGTTTTATTATTATTTTAATATAAAATAATATTATAATACTTAAAATATGCAAATATAAATTCTATAAACTCTCCAAAAAAATCATAAAAGATATAGCAAACATAACTTGAAAAATTAAATTGCTAGTACTAAGATTAAGAAGTAATAATGTCAATCAGTTCAAAGTACATCAATATACCTCTATTTAGAAAAGTAATAATGGATCGGGTTTAAGTTCAGTTAGCTTAATGGATTCGAAATTTGAACTTATTTAGAAAATGATTGAATAACGTTTAAACGGACGCTAATTAATCACCGATTAGACACTTAATCGTCGCTTAAGCGAATTAATCGCCTGGCCGAGTAATCTGACTGCTTTCTTCAAGTTCTGTTCGGTTTCAGGCCGAAAACATTTAAGCGGCCAATTAATCAGATCGGCCGCTTAAACCTTTTTTTAGAACACTGATGTTGACGCTGCTCCCCCCGTCGCCAAGATCTTCGACATTTTGCAATAGCCGATATGTATTGTTACGACCAAGGCGTCGTTAGGCGGGAAATACACAGAATAGGCATCTTCCTCTAAGAAAAAGACTGGCCCGCTAGGGGATGTAAGAGGGCGAGTTGTTATTGCTGGGTAGTTATCCCTCCGGCCTTCATTGACATAAATGGTCCTCTCCATGGTGGTGGTGCCTTCTATCGGAGAGCTCCCAAAGATGACGTTCACCTCTCTGTATTGGACTAGGGTGCTGCCGGGCGTTCATCTGTGGTCTCGGGCTATCTCTGCACTCTAATCTTTGAGGATAGTCAGGGGTTAAAGATGAACTCTCTGAGGTATCTTCGTTAACTAGGACCTGAAGATATGTCAGAGGTTTCGACAGTCCACTGTGAGGTGGCCCCTCCCATCGTGGAAGGCACAATAGTCTCTGGATCCGGGTCCTCTCAGATTCAATGGGAGAGGCATGATCGAGCACCTGACCCAAGACTAGTCCTTGATCGCATTGAAGATGTGATCGATGGATGCCCTGAATGGGATGAGATCGGGCTCTGCTTCACTTTCCTTGTTGGATTCAGTGGTACGCATGGCTGGCTTGTGGACAGGGGAGAAACTGTGACTTGGATTCTTTCTCGGGGGAAACTGTGGCTTCAGTTTCTCGACCTCAGGCCCTTGTCTCGGGGGCGACTGGATGCGACTCAGTCGCCTCTTTTATCTGGATGTATTTCTAGGCCCAGACAAGGATATCCCTCATCTTGGTGATGTCGTTCTTCACCAGATGTTTGTAGAAGGGGTTGGTACCTTGCACCCCACTGATGAAGGCGGCAGCGGCTACGTCCTCGTTACAGTTGTATAATAAGGTCATCTGGTTCTGAAAGTAATTAACGTAATTCTTCAGACTATCCCCGGAGTTCATCTTGACCTTGAGGAGATAATTGTTGTTCTTCTGGAATTTCCTCCGAGAAGCAAACTGATTGTAAATTTGTCGGTCACGTCGTGAAAGTTCCTGAGTGAATCCTCGAGAGCGAATAGAATCAGTGGTGGGCAACTCTTTTGAGACTGGACGGGAATGTTCGACAGAGGACGTCATGAGCGTAGACCGCCATTTTGTCCTTGTACTGACAGAGATGGAGGAGGTCAGAAGTTCCTTAGTAGTGGTTGAAAGTCAGCATTACAAGCTTCTTCGGGAAGCAGAGCGTGGTGATTTTTCTTGACAGTGGTGAGTCGGAGAATTTCAACCCACTGTACTCCATCCCCTTTAGAAACTGTTGGCCCGCTTGGTTGAGCCGCTCCTGAACCAGATCCGTGATGTCTTTATGCGCGAGAACTTCACGGTTCGAGAATGCTTGGAGTTTCCCAGAATCCTCGTCATCTTCGTAGAGCTCCAACCGGTCGCGCCTCAAGCTTCTGGTGGAGTGTATAGATTTCTGGATACGCAGTGGTGACGGGAGAGTCCGGGCATTTTCTTCTGCGGTAAGGGAGGACTGCGACTTCCATCATGTCCCAATTTGCTTGAGCAACCGTGTCTGGACATGGGTTGCTGCTTCTTTTTCACGAGCAGCCGCCTCGCGGAGTCGGATCATCTCTGTTTGTTGGTCCTTCATTTGCATCCGCATAATGGAAGTCATCTGGAGGACATGTTCGCCGTTGGGCTAGGGTTCAGGTTCGGCAGCCTGCATCTCCCGTGGCGATGCAGAGTTTGAATGAGAATCATCAACGTCGGAAATGTGAACGTCAGATAGGTTGTGACGACGGTTCGCAGGCTCTGGCACTTCAATAATTTTTCTTTTTCTTTCAGAGCTGTGGGGGCAGTGGTCGTAACCTTAGTGATGTTCTTTCTTGAACGAGCCATATCGATCATGTGAGGCTATTTAATGAAGGGTGTTGGATGGGGAGAGATCTGAGTAAGGATTCAGAATCTCTTAATGTGCAGTGGGTAATTCCTAAAGAATCAGTTCACACACCAAAATACTGGGGATGGATTTAATTAAATCACAGAAAACAATCGCAAATACACTGAACTTACGTGGAAAACCTGAAAGAGAAAAAACCACGGGGGGAGAGAAATTCCACTATGTCAATGGCAATTACAGGTAGGATTCTCTGGTGTGCTAGGGTTTCTGAATTCAAAGGATCGTCCTCTTCCTTGTGGAAGGGATCTCCTATTTACCGAGGTTGTGTCGGTTGGAAAAAGTAATTTAAACATTTAACAGCTTATCAAGAGGCGGTTCCAGCTAAACAACTGAATTCGAACTGGTTGGATGAGAGTCCATCTTTATCTAGTAGTCCTCGTCCAATTGTAGATGTGGTTGATCCGTCTCCGAACTGTAACTGCCAAATTCAAATGGAGATTTGGCTTAAAAATAGGAATTCACACAACCGATTTTATCTCCTCATCCGATCCACACGAGCCGCTCGAGGTTTGACTCGATGGAGGACTCCCGCTTGGATGTTCTAGAAGCTGCCACGTGTCGCTCGCCTGTTTGGTGCTAGAAGGACACGTGGCTTGATCTCGAGGAGGTCTGAAGTTGAGCACTACGATTATACACATACACAATACCAAAGACAGATATATGAACACTCCACTAAAACTTCTGCTGTAAATATCAACTGTCTCATCCAAAGCATTTCTACAATTAGGAATTCAATCCCTTCACAAGTACGGAAGGTAGCTAGCAATATATTCTTGCAAGAAGTCGGGAGTTTAAACAACTGTATGATGACTTTGAAAGTAGCATGTTCACGAGATCTTGTCACAGGTATCTCTTCCCTGGTCGCTAAAAGAAAAAAAAAAACTAATAGCAACTTCACAGAAGCAAAATCTTTTAAGATATTTTCCCATGAATGTTAAGGGAGAAAAAACTTCTAGATGTCCTTGGCTGCTGAGTTTGCCAATATGTTGATACTTCATCCAAACACCACCTAATGACTAAACATTGTATATTTCATATCCTAGAATTTACAAAGCTAATCAAATTAGAGGAATATGGCAAACCAAGATACAAATACACCTTATTAACACACATACAATAAAGAAAAAAAAGAAAGGGAAAAACAGAAAGCAATCAATTAATGTACCACAGTCATCGTCATTGTCCGAGTCCCAGTAAGGCGGTGAAGTAGATGGTGTTTCGTTCTCAACTTGTTCACAGGACCGCCACGCTTCCACAGACCGGCAATGTTGCATGTTTGATAACTCATCCACAGACAAAGAGCCACTCACCGGCACATAATCCTCGCTCACGCTCCCAGCCATTACCATCATTGACTAATAAAATTATCAGCTACACTTCCCTCCTCCTCCTGCACCCAGCGAGAGAGAACAATGGTAAGATACACCCTCGACCAATCTATAAACTATTTCAAGCAGAATAACAGCTAAAAAGACCCCACATATCCAAATTTGATATGTAGAAACACATGCACTAATTCTATCATCCTTGAATCCAAAAACTAAAAGCATAAAACAGACGAACAAAAAAAAGTTAAATAAATAAGAATATAACAATTCCCCAACAAAGTATGCATCTGCAGAAAATTTAGACTCCAACACTGTCCAATGCTGCAGAAATTTTTTATTTTTTCAGCACGAAAACATCTGAAATAAGCAATTCATCGGCGATAAACCCTCATTGAGCACAAAGTCTCAATCAATAAACTCCAGAGCAAACAAAAACAGTCGCCAAATGAGCATCCAATCGACGACACCCAAAAACCCATAAACCCCCCTTTACCCTCAATCAAAAATATCTCCCAAACCCAAAAAATCAAAATCCATTTTAAAAAATCTGAAACAAACAGAAAAACACCCATCAGCCAAAAAAATAAAACATTTTGGGAACACCCAAATCATCAGAAACCCAATAAAATTCGAAGAATCAACATTCAGAGACCAAGGCGAAAAGGGAAAAGACCGGAAGGATTTAAAATAGAGAAGGCCCGAGTGTAAATTTTGGCGCAAGAGGAAGAAGAGAGTGAGAAATGGCGAGTTTTCCTCCGTCTTCCCTTGCATACCAGAAAAGTTGGGGGAGAGATGAGCGGCGGCAAAAACCAAAAGAGGCTAGCAAGAGATGAGAGGTTATGGTCCGAGGGGCAAAATTGTCGACAGGAATAAAGGACGAAGAGTGAACGTGTCCATTTTAGGCATGGGCAGTGACACACACAGAATTTGATTAACACACAACTGATTAGTGACTGACAAAAATAATTAAGATAGGCACTAATTTTTTTAATGTACTCTCTAAAAACTCTCTTTCCCTTCCCACCTCTCCCCCACGCCGTGACGAGCTCCCCGCGAGCCCCCGTCGCGAGGTGGGGAGGGGGAGCGCGGGACCGCCGGTGGTCGCTGCGGAATGAGGGGCAGGAGAATTAAGGGTAAAAGGAAGAAAGGACATTTGAAGTTTCTCCGAATAAAAGTGCTCAAAAAAATAATGTCCTCTTATTATTAATTGGTGGGGAACGGATATTTCCACCCTAGCAATGATAAAAGCCGTCATTGATTAGGGAACTCCAAATTTGATAAAAGCTCTCCTAAAAAAATTAAAAATGATAAAAAGACCATTTTTCTTCCTCCTCCTTCCTTCACCTCCTCTTCCTCTCCTTCCCTCGCCGGCAACCCCTGGCCTCCCCTGACCCACTAGCGACCTCTGGCACCCCCTCCCCCCGACCTCCTCCGATGTCCCCGCCCCCCACGACCCCCCTCCCCCTCCGGTACCGCCCCCCCCCCCCCCCCCCCCAAAAACCCCCTCGCCGGCAACCCCTGGCCTCCCCGACCCACTAGCGACCTCCGGCACCCCCTCCCCCCCGACCTCCTCCGATGTCCCCGCCTCCCACGACCCCCCTCCCCCCCGGGTACCTCCCCCCACCCCCAGCCAGCCCTTAGAGGACGGGGGAGGGGGAAGGGGTGCCGGAGAGGGGCGGAGGGGTCGCGGGGGAAGAGGAGGTCAGTGGGGGAGGTCGCGAGGGAGGAGGAGGTCAAAGGGGGAGGAGGAGGGTTGGGGGGTAGCGGGGGAAGAGGAGGTAGAGGGGGGAGGGGGGGTGTCGGAGGTCACCGGCGGGTCGAGGGACGCCAGGGGTCGCCGGCGAGGGAGGGAGAGGAAGAGGAGGTGAAGGGAGGAGGAAGAATAGGTTTTTGGATACTACACCATGGGTAAAATTAGAAGAAGAAAAAATAATGACACACTTGTAATATTTTGGGGGTCTTCATCAGTTTTGGGGTGACAATATTCGTTCTCCAATGGTGTGCGCCTTAATCAACTTTTTTGTGTGTCAATATGTGTGCATGTCATTTTTGCCCCTTTGTGTATGAGACTGGGGGGTAGATAGAGAAATTGCAGCACAAGGTTTCATTTTCTCACCAAATTAGCAATTTTTTTTTACACCTTCTATTTGACTTGCTATTTGGTATCTTCTAATTGGAAAGATTATATTTAAAAAATTGTAAAGAATGGATCTTTTATTCTAATCTAATCTGCAGATTATTTGAAACTTAAGAATTTAATAGTGTAACAACTAAAAATTAGAAGAGGATTTGATGCTTGGTGTTGTTAGGACCTGGCTTGTGTCTACTTCTCCAAATTAACTCCAACAATAACACGCATGGGTCTCAAAGTTTTCAAGCCAACCCAATCAAAACTTATTTAACACCCGATGTACTAAACAGGAGGTGGTCAGAATTGTGGTATAGCAAAAATATTTACGGACTAACCTAAATTCATTTTTTTTTTTTTTGACTTGCATCCGTGTCGGTTTGATTACATAATTAGTCAGAATAGCCACCAAGGCTTGGCACAGTAAAATGAAAGGTCTCAAATTCAAGACTAAGTTCTTCAAAAATAAAAAAGTCGAACTCAAAAATTTCATGTCTAATTAAGCTAAAACACCCTTAGGACATTGCATTTGTATTGTGATAAATGTAGGGAAAACAAAGAATTTAAGTGAATCTTGAGCTGAATTAAGGCGGGATTCGTTGAGAGAATCAACTGAATAATGATTGGAGTATGTTCTCCTTCTATTGGGAATGAATGTGGTATATTCACATGTTCAATTCCGTTTTGAATGAATGAGATGTTCAAGTCAAAAGTTAGTCTAATCCAATAGCTAAGGGGGACTAAAGGTAGTTAAACATTTAGTCCCACATTGAATAAGGAGTGGAAAGTTGAAGTGTTTAAATATGGAAAATGGGAACAAAATATGTGCCTTTGGGTACTTTGAGTTTTCGCGCACGTTTAGAGAAAAATCATACTCGCGCAAGCTGCCGCCCGTCGGAGCCGGAGCCTTAGTTCTGGGTGCGGATCTGGTCGGTTCTTTTTGAACCATACAAGTGCTTAAAGGGCTCCTCTCTGCTCTGCACACAGAATCTTCTTAGATCTTATCTAAAAGAAGAAACAAAAAATTCAACATATTCTGATTTTGAAGATAAACAGAATTGTTGTAAATTCTTAGATCTCATCTAAAAGAAGAAAAAGGAAATTCAACATATTCTTAATTTTGAAGAGAAACATAATTGTTGTCTGAATCTGTGGCTTCCTGAGATAAAAATTCTTCTCTCTCTCCCTCTTTTTCCGAGGTACTGATTAACTACGGTTCGACTGTACGGTGTAAAGAGATTCGCTATATGGTACCTCACTCGTTTGCTGTATAATTGAAGTAACATTCTTTTTGCAAGGGCTATACTGAAATAATTATGTTCATAAATATTACTGTATATTGAAACTGTTTACTATCAGTCTAATTGGTGTTTAATTAAGAAAGGTAATTGAAAGGTGGTTATATAATTAAGGAGCATTTTATTGAACAGAAACCTCCCACCTGATATTTACCGACCCGGCCAATTAGATCGGTGATATTGATTAGTTGTCAAATCTAACAATATATTGGGGTGAGAGAGTATAATCAAACACTTGACTACACATAATACACTATAGTAAATAGCATAGCAGAAAGGAAGAATTTAATATTAATTAATCTAGTAAATTAATAAAAGCAAAAGAGAATTTGTCGATTTCCTTTGTGGCAACTGTATTGACTTTTTAAAAAAAAACTATTTAAAAAAATAATTAGAGAAATAAGTGTAACACCGCTCCCGGAATACGTACTTAGCTGTGTATTCATATTCTTCGATCGTATTTTTTAATTTACTTCCTGTATTTATTTTGAATATGAATTATTTATATGAACGCTTTGTCATGGATTCGGATTCGTGAACTCGGAGCCGGCCCTGGTCTGAACCGGGAGCTCAATCCTAAAGTATTGCTCGATTTGGTCTTTCTGCTATTCTGATTTGACCGATTTTAGTTTCAAATATCATTTTCTAATATTTTAGATTTTCTATGATTTTCTGAAGTTTTCCTGAATTAAATTGAAAATCTTTAAAACCGGGGTCGACCAATACCGCTGCTCGATTCTCAGATTTTTAATTTACAAACGGAGTTAAAATTCAAAAAACGGCTTTCCTGTAACTTCTTAAAATCACATTTTCTATCTAAATACTTTTTCTGAGAATTTTCTAAATTTATCAAAATTCCCATGGATTTGGTGTCGACCAGTATCACTGGTTGATTCCAGGAATTTTAGTTTACAATTTGAATCAAATTTCTGAATTCCGCTTTCATATTTCTTCTTAAAATTATATTTTCTCCTTTCAGACATTTTCTGAGATTTTTCAGATTTTATCAAAATCCGGCCGACTCGCCATAGACCAGTATTGACGGTTGACTTCAGGATTTTTATTTTAAAAATGGGATTGAATTTCTGAAAACTGAGTTCACCAAAAATTTTAAAATAATATTATTATTTTGAGAATTTTTGGAAAGCTTTCCAAGCAACTTCATTTTTTGGACTTTTTCGGAGTTTTCGGTAGTTTCCCAGATACCGGAATTTTATCCAGATATTTTATTTTTCTCCTTTTTTTTCATTTTTCTCTCTCCTCGCTAGACGCGAGTTTCACCAAACCTGGATTCAACATTTAACGCAGAGATCCTCTCCATACTGCATTCAATGTTACGTCCTTCAAGTCATTATGACTTTTGTCTTTTCTGATAAACGCGATCTTGCGTTTTCCTTCTGGACGCAGAGCTAATCTTCGCGTTTGGCTCTCTTTGGACTAGACGTAAGTCTGGGTGAATGGAGACGCAAGTCTCATTAAATCTAAGGCATTCCCCAATGGCAATATTGTAAATATCACATTCCCTTATATAAACCCCACTTTCTTTCTCTCTCTTTCATTATTCTTCTTTCCTTCTTCATCTCAAAAGCAAACGAACCAGCAGCCCAAGCTAGCCGCCGTGCCCTCCTTGGCCGGCCACTCTCCACCCTCTCCACCACCAAATCCTCCACCATTTTCTCTTCCATCTCCTTCTCCATTCCAACAACAACAACCACAACATCATCTTCTCACCATCTTCTCCCTCCATTTCCCACCAAAATAACCCATCTCCTCCACCACCTTCTCCACCATTTCCACCACCACCCACACCACCTTAGCCACCACCAACTAATCCATCCTTTCCTCCTCGGCGTACTCTTTCCAACGAGGTATAGCTTCGTTCTTCAAAATACCATTTCCAAAACCCATTTTCCCCATTTAACTACACTTGCACCCCCACGATTGCTTGGGCTTGGGCTTCGGCTTGGGCTGTTGGATTCGGCCATCTCCGGCCACCTCCGGCCGCCGCCGACGACCACCGGTCATGGCCGGCTACCATCCCCTCCCTTCTCCTTTCTTTCCTTCCTTCCTTCTTTCTTTTCTTTCCTTCTTTCTTCTTTCTTTCTTTTTCCTTCTTTTCCTTTCTCTTTCCTTCTCTATTTTCCTCCCAAAACCTGCGTCCCACTCTCACTCTTTCCCTGCGTCTCTCTCACTTCTCCCTGTCTCCCTTTTTCTCTCTGAAAATTGCTGACGCGGATCTCACCCATGCGTCCAAGCAATTCCTTAACGCGAATATTCGCGTTCTTGACATTTATATAACGTGGCCTTCGCTCGACACAACGCGGAGCCCATGCCCGCGTCTGTGTCCTTCTCGTGTTAACACGACTCAGAACCCACGTTCGCGTCCGCGTTCTTCTCGTGTTATAATTTGAACGCGGGTCTCGAACCTCGCGTTTGTGGCATCTACGCGACGCGACTCCCGCGTCTGCGACCCCACGTCTTACACTCAAACCCGCGTCCCCCTGTACATACACTCTCTCCCTCCATGGACTTCTCTCTCTAGCTATCACTTTCTCTCTCCTCTCTCTCATTCTCTTTCTCTCTCTTAATTTTCTCCTCTCTTTATCACTTTCTCTTTAACGCGTTGACGCGTTGATTTCCTAGATTTCAGAGACCGGGGATTTCACTATGTTTTCTAAAGACTTAGGCGAGTGTTCTCGCTTTCCTCTTGACTTTCCCGCTTCGTTGGATCGACTTAGTTGTCTTATGTATTTGTGTCTGGAACTAACACCTTCTCTGCAGGTACCCTAACCTCTGGTACAACCTTTGAGGTTAAAGTCCTCTGGACTTTCTGTATGCTACGCCTGGTAGGTGGATCTAGCGTCAACACTTTACCGCTTGCTCGTTCGAGTATAGTTACCCTGTGAGCATGGCTTCCCTGTGAGCGGTAGTATGGCGTTCATACGCTTGCTGCGACACGTGTTCTAGCTACGCTGTGAGCGGTAACCACGCCGAGTGTGATAGCATTTAGTGTTGTACATTAGCTTCGCTCTAGCTTGCTCAGCTCTGCTTGATTGTGCTCAGTCATTACTTTATCACTTGCAAGTACATGCTTGATATGTTGACACTTGACATGCTAATACCTGACACCTGTCTGTATCACTTGACAATTGATGTGTCATCACCTGACACCCGACTTGCTACTTGACACTTGCTTCTTACTATGACATGACTTATCACCTACCTCCTGACATATTAATACTTGACCTGTGATTATCACATTTACGGGAATACTGTACTTGTTGTCCTGTATTACATACATTGACTTGAATCTTGTACTTGTTATCCTGTATTATATATATACAGTGACCTGAATCTGTAGTACTCATGTACTCCTGAATTCCTGATCATGTCTTACACCTGCTATTCTCGTAAATTGATAACTACATAATAAATCATAAAAGGAACAACTTGCATCCGATCAGGGGAAACTTGCGACTATCAATATATGTTCGTGTTTACAGTGGTACTAGGTATGTTGTGCAACTAAAACTTCCGGTCTGACCTGTGGGCCTCCAGGCGACCGAGGGGAGTGCTGGCTCCCTCCTTCCTGGTACATCTTGATAAGGGCATTCATAAGACCCTCCTGTAGGCCTTACGGCCGGTTCCATACACCAGCAATGGAACGTCCTAGACCGTGGTCCTGGGCATGTACGGGACCCACTGTAAACATTTTCGTTGATACCCCGTTGGTTTCCAATAACAACCTTACTTACTCAGATGTGGATATATGTGCGCTGAGACGCTAGTTCACATATCTAGACATCAGGCTAAGACGAGTAACAATAATAATAATAAAAGATGTCAGCTATGAATTCGTAGTTATGCTTTGCCATGATTAATTGTATCAGATTTTACTTTGGATTTCCAGTTTTATGATTATTATACTATACCCATTCATATCCTGCCTTTCCACTTGTGTTCTATTCACAAGTCTCCTGCTCTTATCTTATTATATCATGAGTCTTCCCTACTTGATATCATTTGCTGTATATCTACTTGCTCCTGCATGCTTGTGCTCACGACACGGTTTTCAATGCATATTTATGATTTGAATTTATCGATACACGTGTGCTTATCCATACTCGCCATCTGGCTTTCACATTACCACTCGCCGGGGAGTTCTGACGTCTCTGGATCCTCATGTCTAAGTTTTGGAGCTTAGAGTGCGTGGATTCTCCCAGTTGCTGATCAGAGTGGCGCAGCGGAGCGTGGATCTCCAGCAGACCGTCCAGAGCCCCATCCTTCCAGGCCCCCCTATTCGGCTATAGAGTTCTTCTGCTATGACCCTGAGCCACCTTTCGTGCTGTTAATACTTGTACCATCCTTTATATTCTCGTAATTGCACTACATTGGTGATGTAATATTCTTATAATATTGTCACATCTGGTGATAACCTTGTAATTGTACTCATATGTTGGAATGTATATTGCACCACGTGCTTCCGTACTCTGATTCTTGCCTGTACTGATGCTTAGCGTATATACGTGAGGGTATTTCTGACCTGCGTATATACGTCGCAGTAACGTCTCTGTACCTGCCGGATCGGGGCGTACAGGGTGGTATCAGAGCCTAGAGTCTCACATCCTCAGTACAACCAATCAGCAAATTAATGGTAAAGAAATTTGCAACTGGAATGCGGAATCGTGGTTATACAATTCAATATAAGTACAAAGTTATCCATTCTCTCTTGATAATCTTAACTTTGAATCCTGAAGTTCTCCCATCCTTTCATACTTCAGTTTCTCGTTATTCTTAGACCAACTCGGACATGAAAAGACGGAGAAATCATAATGGTTCTGGTTCTTTTTAGGGTGGCCCTAATAGAGGAAGTGTTGATTTGAGATGATTTCTACAAAATATGATGAAAAATTAACAAGAACAGACGAAGGTCCCGCACCAAAGATTATTGGTTGCACTCCAGGAACAGAAGCTAGGCAACATGTTAGATTTCAGGAAATTACAGCCGACAATCTTTAAAGCATGGAGGAGCCCTGGATGCATAGCAGTGGCTGGTAAATATGACGGATCTTCTGAAGACAACTCGAATCCCTGACGAGAACCAAGTGAAAATGACAAGATTCAGTTGAAAGATATGGCCAGGACGTGGTGGTTGGTAGAAGCAGCGAGACTGAAAAAGCCCATCACTTGGGACCAGTTCTCGAAGGATTTCTATGAGAAGATTCTTCTCTGTAATAGCTCAGAAAGAAATGAAAGAACGATTTATCAAATTGTAGTAAGAAAATTGAATTGTAAATAAGTACACTAAAATTCCTAAGCATAGTCGGTCAGTGTCTTACATGGTGGCTGACAAGGAGAACCGAGCAAGCAATATTTTAGTTAGACCTGAAGGTGAGGATCAAGATGTTCTTATTTCCAAGCAGCCAAGAACTATTCTCAAGTTTTTTGCCATCGCTCGGGAAGTAGAACGGACCTGGAGAAGAAAAATCAGGACGAGATACATATGAAGTTGGCGAAAAGACCCTCTCAGTTGATGGAAGTTGAAGACTCAGACAAGCCACTGGATGCCCCACTAGCTAAGCCATCCCTCCAACCTGCCCTCAACATATGACATGTGGTATGTCTGAAGCAGGACACTTACAATGTAACCACCAGAAAGGTCATGAATTATGTCATATACGGATCCGGAGATTAGTTGAAAAGTGACGGTCTATTCAAGGAAACAGAGAATATTACACCGATCAGATCAACCATCCAGTATCACCCTTGAGAGGGAATCCAGGACCTATTGGCAGAATAACCCCGCTCATCCCAACATCAAGCATAGAGTCAGACACAAAGAGACCAAGGGCTAGGGCACATGGTCAAGGGAGGCAAACATATAATCTGACTGAAGAGGAAGTCAAGATCCGGATGGAGTGAGAACAGGAAAGGATGCTCAATATCTAAAAAAGGAACCCTGAAAGTATTGGCCGTAACATTGTCCCCATTTTTAGCATGTCCGGGAGTTGGTATATTCTCTATATCATGTCTTTCTCATTGCACTATCATCACCAATCTTAGTCCGTCCGTATCTACCTCCCTATTTCATTGTTCCTATCTCTTCTATTTTTACTTCTGATTTCGTAATCTTTATGCCAACTTAAGATACGCGTAGACTAGTGAGTAACAGCAGGGCAGATGTGTTCGTTCTCATTATGTTCTGGCATTCCTCGACTCTCGTATATTACATGACTTATATTGATAGATCTTCGGCTTCGCATTCTATTTTGTATTTATGGATACATCATGGGAGACCAGTACATCAAGTGGAGTAGTCATCGCTTATATAATCAGGTAGACTGTATCATTACATGAGGAGTGTCAGTGTATAACAGTATTTCAGAATCAGGACTTCTGGCAGACAGAGTTGTGATATTTTTCATTTTTATTACTCCAATAGCGATCATATTTCTTCGACTATGTTCATGGGACTGGGTATTCTCAGAGCTGATTTGCAGTCAGGTTATTATTTAGAAGACAGCATTCGAGACTCGTTCCTATTATTATGATTTCTTGATCGTGTTCTCAGAGCTACCAACTCCTGGCGGTCCTTATTGATTAGGTAGACCATAGGCCCTGCTAGCCTCCCCAAGCGAGGGTCGTGTTCTAGTCACCCGTGAACCTAACCGGGTGTGGACTTCGCTGCACCTAGGTGCTTAGCATTAGCGTTGTGTTACGCGCTGGCTTCCCGTGTGAACTTCGCCAAGTGCGAAACTCGCAGAGCGTTAGCTTCACTGCACCCTAATGCTAACACCTAAGCTGTGCTACGCGATGACCTCATCTAGGCTTGGCTTCGTTTGTGGCTAGTTCCTTCAGTGCTTAGCACTCTAGCCGTTCCTCGGATTTCTTATGCCTAGCATGCTTTCATGGATCTGCTGAACAGAGTTTCATCACTGTATCTGAGCTATCGCCATGATCCTTGTCAATGATCCATTCGACAAATCTTGCAGGGCTCATATATCTTCTACATGTTTCATCTGCAGTTAGGTTATCATTCAGAAGTCAGTATTCAGAGTTCTTCATGGCTATTCTATATTCTTGGCTACGACTTTCAGAGTTAGCAACGCCCAGTACACAGAAATTCTTAATTATTGGTCTTCTTGATTCGTACTCAGTATTATCAGAGTTTTCTTTATCTTGGGTATTCTGGTCTATTCTCGGGGAATTAGTATGTATGCAGCACATCAGGAATTCTACTGCAGATTCTTTATCAAAGACAACATCATGCCATACAGGGTTTCATATTATATTATGGATTTCAGCACTACAGATTTCTATGGATTTCATCAGCTTTGGTTCGTAGTCTGAAAGAAGTATTATTGATTATCTCACCAAGTCAGCTCACTTTATATTATTCAGGATGAGTTAGTCTTTTGAGATTCTGGCAGTGTTCTTTTATAAGCACACATCAGATCAGTATTATTATGGCACCGTCAGAGGATGTATATACGGAGAAGGGTAGAGATGTCTCAGTCCTGAGTTTACCGTTCAGTCGATTAGGGAGAACAGCTCACAGTTATTCATATCTTGATTGGCATAATCCTCATTTCTATTTTTTTTGTGTTCATTTTACCCCTTATCGAAATTGCGAGGACGCAATTTTTTGTAAGGTGGATGGAATGTAACACCCCGCTCCCGGAATAGTACTTAGTTGCGTATTCAAATTCTTCGATCGTATTTTTAATTTACTTCCTGTATTTATTTTGTATTATGAGTTATTTATATGAACGCTTTGTCATGGATTCGGATTCGTGAACTCGGAGTCGGCCCTAGTCTGAACCGGGAGCCCGATCCTAAAGTATTGCTCGATTTGGTCTTTCTGCTATTCTGATTTGACCGATTTTAGTTTCAAACATCATTTTCTAATATTTTAAATTTTCTATGATTTTCTGAAATTTTTCTGAATTAAATTGAAAATCTTCAAAACGAGGGTCGACCAATACCGCTGCTCGATTCTCAGATTTTTAATTTACAAACGGAGTTGAAATTCAAAAAACGACTTTCCTGTAACTTCTTAAAATCACATTTTCTATCTAAATACTTTTTCTGAGAATTTTCTAAATTTATCAAAATTCCCCTGGATTGGTGTCAGCCAGTATCATTGGTTGATTCCAGGAATTTTAGTTTACAATT
>JAVJIF010027645.1:0-62375 GCA_038442645.1 Agave tequilana | reverse complement strand
TTATTAATGAAACGCCCGGGGGTTCTTACTTCACAGTTTTATCTAAAACAAACGAGAATCCTTCTCTTGTCTTTCTGAAGGCCTCCATCAATCACCCATAACGTTGTAACTATAAACGGGTCACTTTATTTTCTCTCTTCCATCAAATGATAGGCTCTACCTAGACTTACTCTATGGTAATTGCTTGAGATGGAAGGTGTGGTCACACTTGAGGCCCTTTTTTGTGAAGTCAATTGTTATCAGACACCATGCTCAAATGAAAAGGTGTTCTAATAGATTTCACGTGGCACTAAAACAGTGGCGTTCACACTCCTTTGGGAGTTCAGAATCAAACACGTTGAGCTAGTTAAAGTTAACTCATAAAAAATGCTTCCGTTGCCTAGTCTTTTTCCATGTGTTAAAAAAGATAGAAGTAAAGATAAACTAAAGACAATAATGCTAGTTTTCTTCTCTCAAGAAAGAAGAGAAAACGACATGCAATAAAGCTAGAGAAGTCTAATGAAAAGACTAATTAAAAACGACACAAATAAAAAAAAAACATTGTATTCATGTAACTGACAAGTCCAATTTCATTTCGTTTAAGACCAGCACGGCAAAGCCAAAACAAAATTGTATAATATTTGGCTTGAATTTGTGCTTAGTATGCCTATGATGCTACCTGGAATCCAATAGATGTTTCCTTATCGTCTTGCTTTCTGAGATGGCGATCGCCACCAAACTTAGACGAAAATTTGGCATTTGAATGTTACGGTTAGAGTCAAACATCCTCCTCAAATCAAGCATCCTCCCCAAATCTAGGACAGGTGTATCCGCAGTGCATCGCGACCACAAACATTCATGACTGGAGGTATTTGTAACTGACAGTAATGCATTGCCACCAAAAACAAATAACTGGATGTGAGGTTACCTGGTAAAATGATTGCTCTTATAATTAGCTCTATCAGTTTGTTGTAGTGAAACTCAAAGAGTCTTTTCACCTGTCAGTGCTTCAAGAAACACGAATCAGTAATCTTTCATCCCTGCGAGGAGTGCTATCAAAATAAGCAAACATTTTCAGCATCTAGCAACATCTTCCACCGATCTTCAAAAGTCACCATCAATCCCTTCGTTGTTTTTGCATAATGAAGATTGGAACAAACGAAAGGTAGTGAAGTTAAGAATACCTAGTAAAGTGGCTTCCCTCCTTATGTGACATCAATAACTGTTTACAGGCCACAATTGAAGCATGGTGGACACTCTTATCACCAAATGCCTCACCCACTATGAACTTAGGTGCCCCCAGATTGGAACTCGCTCCTAGTTGACTTAGTAGTTGCATTACTGCTCATATTGTCGCAATATGTTTTCTTTTTTTCCTTTTCTTTTTACTTATGTTTCTGTTCCAAAGTTTTAAATTGGAGTTAATGGTTCAGATTTTAGTTAACATTTGTGTATGTATATATTTTTTCTTGCCAGTTATAAATCTTAGAATGGAAGGCTGAGAAGATGAAAATAAATCCTTTTTCAAAACTGGGTGACTATTTGATTACTTAAAGGATGATAATTTTTGTTGCATTAATGTTGACCAGTGCTTGTTGGGCTCAGCGGTGGTCCAAAAGATAGCTGAGTGTCCAAGTCATTTTCTTCCCAAATAGTTAAGACATGTGACGATATATATTTCTTCAGAGAAGATTCTTCTAAAATTCGTCATTTCAAGAGAGAAGCAATTGAGTGAGAATGTGAGATGTGTCCACGTATAAGTTACAGTACAATTCGTGCTCTTCTTTAGTTTCAGGAATCTTTTGAGAGCCCTATTATAAAACCATCTAGTTCATTTTCTAGATTTTCAACCATTTAACCATTACTTCAGAAATTTCATGCAGCTTCCTCATAACAGCTAGAAAATGTGAATATGAAAAAAAATTGTTGGAACCTGAAAATGAGATTCCACTCGCAGTTATAATCCAAGAACGGAAGGCTGAGAAGATGAAAATAAATCTTTTTTCAAATCTAGGTGACTATTTGATTACTAAAAGGATGATAATTTTTGTTGCATTAATGTGGACCGCTGCTTATTGGGCTCACCTAAAAATCAGTGGTCCAAAAAGATAGCTGAGTGTCCAAGTCATTTTCTTCCTAAATAGTTAAGACACGTGACGATATATATTTCATAGAGAAGGTTCTTCTCAATTAGCCATTTCAAGAGAAAAGCAAATCCAACAGAACCTGAAAATGAGACTCCACTCGCAGTTCAACAAAGAGATCGTATCTGTTAACATGGGCAGAATTCAGAAAATGTGGTGCATGAGTATCAGAATTTCAAAACACCAGAAAAAAGTGAAAATGGCTGATTTCACTTCTAGTAGAAACCTGTCATGCCTGAAAAAATCTGAGCCATATATCAGAAAGCCTATAAATCGAAATAGATAGTAATTGCATTGAATGATTGAACCCTAGTACAATTCTGGCTCACCACCCAAAGTGTTAAAGCTTAGTACTAAAGCAAGAAAAGATGCCAAAAGAGTCAAAAAAATCTTTAGTGTGTAGGATCAATCTATACGCTTCCAAGTAAATAACCACAAGAATCACATGAACAAAATCAAGGCAAAGTAGGTAGAGAGCAAATAACGCAGACAAGAAAGCGAAGATATCAGCTACATCTCATTCTAGCGCCAATGAATCTAGAAGAACGCCTTCAACCAGGGATAATACTCGATTCCACGAGCAAAAGAACTTGAATCCATGAACTAATTAAGAGTATAAACTCTATTGATCAAAGTTGAACCTAAAACCAAGATACTGATTGCATCTCAATATTGAATTATTATTGTCACATTTGCATATTTATCCTTGATTATTTTCTATTAAATTTTGCTATTTAACCCTCTTTTTGATTATGGCGTGTAGTTACTTAAATGAGAAGATAAGGATAGTGAAAGTTTCTATTTTATCCCTAATCCCATCTTAATTTGGATTTCAATTTAAATCAATTTGAAATTAAGAGGAGGAAGGATAATTATCATCTTCACAATTCAAATTTAAAATCAGAAGATATATTTTTAGAAGATGGAGGGGATAAAGTTATCCTAATTGGAGATAAGGAGGAGAATTTAAATTTAAACTCAGATTAGGCGATAACTTGCTTCCCAAGTTATCTATAAATAGATATTATCTCTATATCCAGAATTCAAATGAAGACTCTGAGGATAAATCTCAAGATGGATAGACAAGAAGAAGCCATACACGAAAGTACGCACCCAGACTCCCTGCTTTAGCCATTTTCGCGGCTTTCTGGTGGCCATCCCGTTGGCAGTTGGGTGCAAGTATTTGATTGAGACTCTACTTCCTATTTCTCTTTTAAGTAGCACACCGGAGGCAGCGATAGAGGGTATCTCAGATCTATTCTTGAGATCATAGCTTAAGATTTTCTTTACTTTTCTTTTTTAAATTTCTTTTGTAATCTTAGGGTTAGTTTAGTTCAAGTTTGTAAAGAGGATAAGGAGTTCTTGTAATTGATGGTGATAACTTCAATAAAGAATCTTCTATTCTTTTACTCGTTTTTTTCTTTTATTTTACTTGCTTTTGTTACTTACTTTTTCTTTTATTTCATGCTATTTTTTTCTACTATGCTTTGTTTAGTTTCTATCATGCATGGTTAATTCTTCTTCATAACTTATTAATCTCTCCACCACTACTTCTCATTCTGTGTTAGAATAAACCAATTGAATCATGCATGATTAACCTTAAGATTAGTAAAAATTCTTGAAGGCACATGACTATGATTAATTAATCTATTTGTTAATACTTTCAAAAGATTTTTCTTACTCTATACTTAAGATAGCTTTGGTAGTTTAATATCGAGTCTTGGTTATTCTTCTTATTTTATGTTTGAAAAGCTTTGATAGTCTAATGTTAAATCTAGATTAGTGATTATTTTAATTAGGATTTAGTTATTATCTTATGTATCTTACTTGAATTGAATGCAGCTCTTAAGTATAAGTTTCATGATTCAAAGTAAACAATATTCTAATATAAGTTAGTAAGTTAGTGGTGGTAGATGATTATTAAGCTATGTTCCTTTAATTCTTTAAAATACCCTAATTTTTAAATCAAATCATATCTTTATCTTCTTTATATCTTTAAAACTTAACATAGAATTCTTGTTCGAAAAGAACCAATAACCTGCTTAGTGTTTAAAAAGATACCAAAAAATTTCTATTGTATTCTTCCCTATTGATTGTAAATTAAAAGTGATAAGAATTACCGTCTAGCTTTGGGCTAACGAGTCATGTCCACGAGGAGGAATGCGATAGAAGCTTTTCGGTGTTTTTGCTTAGAAAACAAAGAATGGTGTTAGTTTTTTTTCCTTTTTTTTATATTGAAAAAGAGAATGGAGAGAAGGGAAGTGATTTAAAGAAAAATTTAAAACTTAGAAAAGGCTTCAGAAAAGATGATCTTTTAAAAAATGATTTGAGAATAATTTGGTTGTGATTTAAGTTATGAAAAGAATTTGGGCTCACTAATCTTCTACTCAACTACTTACTTATGTCAAGAATACTTTGGTGCATCACTTTTATTATAAGCAAAATCTTTAGTTTCTTTTAATGTTCAAGTAAAACAAATAAGATGTTTTGATT
Source organism: Agave tequilana (assembly GCA_038442645.1). Classification (NCBI taxonomy): domain Eukaryota; kingdom Viridiplantae; phylum Streptophyta; class Magnoliopsida; order Asparagales; family Asparagaceae; genus Agave; species Agave tequilana. Next base: position 57,759 of record JAVJIF010027645.1, on the reverse strand, counting down.
TAAATCTTAAGGTCTTTCTTAACACAACATTTAAAACGAGAATGTTAAACCATGAAGCGTGAAGAAGCAAGTATGGAATAAAAATAGTTTAAAAAAATTTGTACTTTGAAAATCCAAGTTTAAAATAAGACATCTTCATGTGATTTCAAGAACAAAATTTAACTCAGGTATTTTCTGATTCAAAAGAGTTGCTTTCATAAAGGAGGTTGAAGAGATTGATTAGTGAGCCCAGAAGATGGTTTAATTACTCATGATAAAAAGAAAACAAATACTGGAACGAAAATTAAACATAGACATACCGAATTGAGTCGAGTTGAATAAGTAAGTTGAATCTCCTTTGATTGTCACTTCAAAGATGAATTACACACTCAATTCCACTCTTCTCTCTTTGCTCGTCTAAACTAAAAAAATAAAGATGGGATACAGCTTCTCAGAACTATCTAACAATACTTCTAAAATTCTAAAAATGAAAAAGAATTCTAATTCTAGTCTTTGCTACCTTTTTCAGTGTAAAACCTGCCTTTTATAGGCAAAAACCCAGAGGGGAGAGGAGTGAGGAGATAAGGAGAGCAAACGCTCCCCTTATCTCCACCAAACGGCCACAGATCCGCGGCCATATGTGGCCAAATGGCCACATCCTGGTGGAGATCTGGCTGGCGTGGGATTTGGCTCCCTTTTGTCTAGCTGGATTTGCTGTTTGACTCTGATTTTGATCTAATCTCCGGTGATTCTCAGGCTAACCGATTTGAATTCTGATAAAATCAAATTAATCAGTTTTTAACCTCCCTGATTTGTCATAATCTGCCCTGATTTTCTGATTTCGAATAAATTCTGAATTAAATCAAAATTTGATGCTTTTATGCTCGTTTCTCTTTCCTTTCCTTTAGCAATGGGCCTGCACTTTATAAACGAAAAATAAAACTTATTAATAGGATTTATAGATAATAAACATGATAATGTGACAATATATATGCAATATGTGTGACCGATTACATCCCCACACTTATCTTTTGCTCGTCCTCAAGCAAAACATCAAAACTAATCCTAATCAATTATTAGACCACTTTCACAGGTCACTCGATTGCACTGAGCATGTACAATAAGCTGTTAAATCTCTAAGTTACCTCTAGAGGATGAGTTTTATCTCGTGAGGATTTTCAGTGGATTGCACCCACAAAATCCATAAAAGAAAGAGAAAAGATGTTAGCATTTTTTAAAAGTATTTTGAAAAGAGAAAATATTTGAAGTATATTTGTAAGAATTCAAGTAATTTATAAGTTATAGTAATATCAAACTTTTTATTCTTAAACTTATTCTCTATTCAAAAACATGTTATCAATCAAAGTAAGGAGTCAAATTGTATTTCTCATCTAGTCTATTACTTTATCCTGAGTCATATGTACCTTCGTGACCGTGAAGTTTGACTAAGAGTTCTTTAACATTAACTCCTATGCCTTATTTATTTTTATTTTGGTTGTATTTATTTCTCAATTCCATTAGGCTTTTATCTGCCCATGTAACGAGCCTTTAGTTGGTGACACCTAAACTGGACAGACTTAGGGCACCAGGTGAAAAAACACCCCTAAGGACTTAAACACTCGAGCAGACAAGACCACGAAATCAAGAGTTTTTATTTATAAAATGTATCCCTTTTAGGCGTGAATACTTATGCTTCATGAGGCACAAATACCCAGCTTAATCAGAGGATTTATATATATATATATTTTCAAATTTATCTAATTATCTTTTGCATAAATACCAAGGCTTTCTTAGGCCAAAGCACCTAGCTAATCAATAATTAGATTTGTTTATTTTTCATATATATACATATATATTTTTTCTTTTTTTATAAGGCATAAGAGTCTTTGTTTTTGAACCCTAAGTGTGTAAGTGTGTAAAGTGTGCATATTTCTTCAAGGTAAAGATCAAGACTACATAACTTTCATCAATTTTCTTCCTAATCCTGAAAATCAAACAAGTCATCTTATTTTGACCAAGTATAAGAAATCCTAATTATGATTTTCCTATTCCTTAAAATTGACTTAATTTCTTATAAAAAATAAATCAAAATATTGTTCTTTTCTTTCAAAATTTTTTTTTATATATAATTTTTTTCTTTGTTTTTTCTTTTTTTTTTTTTTGTTATATTAGTCATGTTAAAGCCCTCTCCCACACTTATCTCATGCATCGTCCCCAATGTATGAAAGAAATGTATAGATGCATGAAAAGGAATGTAAAAGAGGTGCATATATATTATACAAAAATATGTACAGCATCATGTTTCTCCCAAACCTAGATCTTTTTCGGTCTCATCCCTCTAGCTCTCTTCCCATCATTCCAATGGGTTTTCTTTATAGGGCATAGTGGGGAGGCCAATCTTTTTGTCATTTTAGCTCGCTTCCTCCCCAGTCTCACCTTCTTTAAGCTTTTTTTCTCATATTTCTACATCCATTATTCAAAAATTGATCATCGTCACACTTCTCAGTTAAAACTTTCTCACTATGAATGCCTAAGAATTCTAACTCAGTTTCATACATCTCCTCAAAACTTAGGTCAACACTTTCCCCTAGAGGTGTGTATTTAACCAAATATCCCTAGTCGGTTCATCCAAACACATGAGTTTTTCTTCGAAGAGGTTTTCAAAGAGTAGGTCAATTTGAGGTTCTTGAATTATATTCTCATGTGATATATCATTCTCATCGAAAGTGAAGATATTCAAATCAAATTTCTTTTTTAAAGGGGACTCTAAAATTAGGATCTCTGACATATGCCTTCTCATTAAGATAATCGCATTCATTCTTACATAATTCATCAAGAAACAGACTCATTCTCTATACCTTTACTTTCTTCATCACAATTGTTTTCACAAAGTTTACCTTGAATGTTTGGTCTCTTACCTTACGAGGTTGTTTTTCTAGGTTAAAGACGTTGACTTCTCTAGTCATGTCCCCAAGGTTAATCTCATAGACCCATTCTTACAATTGATAATAGCATTGGCAGTAGCAAGGAATGGGCGCTCTAGGATAACAGGAGTTTGAGCACTAGGATTGGACACAGGTTGTGTCTCAAGAATTATGAAATCAACTGGGTAGATAAACTCTCCAACCCGGATAAGGACATCATTAATTTCCCTCTTTGGAACTTTCACAAAACGGTCAGCCAGTTGGATTATGACTCGAGTTGGACTAAGATTGTCGAACCCGAGTTGTTGATAAACTGAGAATGGAAGCAGGTTGATACTTGTTCCCAAGTCAAGAAGTGCATGACTAATCTCGGCTTGTCCTATAGTGCAGGCAATGGTGGGACAATCTGGATCCTTGTACTTGATAGGGATCGGACCCGACAGTAGCTCATTAATGTTAGTGGCTAAGAAGACTTTCTTGGGTACATTAGTCTTTCTCTTCTTAGTGCACTTGTCCTTAAGAAATTTTGCATAGGATGGGACTTGTTTGATGGCATCATAGAGTGGCACATTTATCTTCACTTGGTTGAAGATCTCAATTATTTTATCCATATGTGAATTCTGCTTGTTATTCTTTAGCCTATTAGGAAATGGTAATATAGGCTTGTACACCTGACTGATTGACTTATCTGTTTCAGATTCGTCGGATTTGAAAGGATTGGGACTAGATGAGGTGGATGCTTGAGTGTGATTGTGCTGACTGGGATTGGGTGGTGTTGACACTTGATTATCAACTTTCTTTCTGACCTCAACGTATGAACAACATTACATTAATTCAATGATTGATCCTTAGCCGAATGAGCTTGTTGAGAATTCCTAGGATTCATAATTGGTTGACTGGGTAAGGTACCCTTTTGCCTCTCATTCTGAGGATTGGCTAACTGGCTCATTTGACCCTCTAGCTTCTGTATTGTTTGCATGAGAGAATCTTGGTTCTTCATGTACCTTTTCATATTTCTCTCAAAATCAGTCATTCTCCTTTCAAGTTGAGAATTCTGGAAGGAAGATGGTGGAGCTTGATTGGGAAAGTTTTGTTGATAATTTAAAAAATTATTGGGAGAATTGTGAGGGTAATTTGGAAAGTTGGGTTGATGATTGGAAGAATTATTGAAATGATGTAAGTGGCTTGCATGGTTCAACCGTGGGTGGTCATTACTGTGTTCGCTCTATGAGAAATTTGGGTAATTTCTCCAGCCAGGATTGTACGTTAGTGCGTAAGGATTATTGTTTGGCCTTGAATAGGCCGCATTCATCGGTTCTGAAAAGTGTTGTTGAGCTTAAAACACAGGACACTCCTCAAACACATGATTCATGGCTTGACAATAAGTACAGCCCGGAGTTGGAATTTTGTTTGGGCTGACATGATTGACTGGACTTGGTTCCTTAGTTTCTAAAACTTCCAGTCTTCTCGCTAGGTTAGCTAACTTTGCCTCATTAGTTATGGATAATTCAATTAAATGGAGACCTCCTTTTGAAGAGATGAAGTTTGAATTCCTAGAGCTTTCACTAATTAGTTCACATTGGATAGTCTTTTCAGCTAGATTCTCATATAAATCTCATCCTTCATTCTCATCCTTCTGCAAGAATCCCCCTTGGCACATGCTTTCTAAGAGGGTCTTGGTTGAGTAGTCTAAACCGTCATAAAGAATTTGACATTGTCGCCATTTCTCTATTCCATGATGAGGACATTGGACAAGAAGGTCTTTGAAGCGTTCAAAGTACCTCCAAAATGGTTCACTAGGTTATTACTTGAACTGCATGATGTTTTTCCTAACGAGAGCGGTCTTATGAATTGGATAGAATTTCTTCAAGAAGATCTTGATGAAACCATCTCAGGATGTGATAGAGCAGGCCACTAAGCTGAAGAGCAAAAGGGACAAATCTCAACCTAATAACATCATCTGCAAGGTGTGGGATTTTCATCATTAAGTATACTTCCTTAAATTCTCTTATGAAGAAATAAGCATCTTTAGACTCTAAGCCATGAAACTTAGGGAGTGTGTTGATGAACTGTGGCTTAAGCTCAAAGTTGTGTTCACCAACCGATGGAAGTTAGATACAGAATGGAAGTGAGGTTCTAATGGGATAGAACCTATCCTGCAAAGATGTCGGTTGAGCCATAACCGAATCTGGTCTTGGTTCGAACTTGGGTGGTGATTTGTTTCTAGTTAACCTAGATGAATTAGAGTCTCTTGACCACACTTTCATACACAAACACAATTACAAATAAGTTAACCAATAGTAAACAAGAGGAAACAACCAAGCCTAATCTAAGGTAACCTTGACATAGAAAACTCCTAACTGGTTGATTGTCCACAGGAAGTATAGTACAGACTTTGACCACAAGCTAATCAGCCAGGTCAGGGCAAGACTGGTGGGAGGTATCCGCGCAAAAGCGACGGGCCTAATTAAGCTAAACCACCAGCCTTTGGGGTTTCGCCCCTCAATCCCTTTCCTTAACACTGATTTGGCAGGAGTCAAATTCTAACACCCTCCCCCTAAGGTTAATCTCCTAGTGAGTTCGAGATATTCCTAAGGCCAATGTCTATCAGATTTTACTTAGGCTTAGGTTGTGCGTGCTTGGAGATGGTTTGTGGGTTAAGGAAGGGTAATGACTTTTCCACCTTATCTTGATTTGGTTTTTGCACTTAAAATTAATTGTGCAGAGTGTGAAAGATATAGAAAAGTAACATTCACAAGCAAATATCACTCAAGAATATTTCCTACACTATATGCTATGCATACATACCTTATCTCCAGCTATCTTCAATAGTAATTATAAAAGAAACGTAATTAGATAAATGCCTAGAATGCAAGTCTAAACGTTTTTTAGTCAATTAACAATCACTCAGATTACTGTTGGATTAAAAACAGGGAGTATGAATATCAGATATAGCAAGAATAATACACAAAAAAACTGTATTTTTGCAAAGTGGTATGTCCTGCAAAAAGAAGTTTTTTAGTAGTTCACAAATTTTCAAACTTGCGCTACAATTTCTTGAAATTTTGTTTCCTACTTTCGAGAGTAGGGCACAGAATAGCAAGTTTTCTCCTGCAAAGCTTGAGTGCTAAATCTGATTCCTCAATGTCCCTAAAACAAGACACCAAACTTGTTAGAAATAATTACACTTCTTTCTTCCCAGGCAACGGCGCCAAAAATTGATTGTAAAATGAAAGTGATAAGAATTACCGTTTAGCCTTGGGCTAACGGGTCATGTCCATGAGGAGGAATGCGATACAAACTTTTCGTGTTTTTGTTTAGAAAAACAAAGAATGGTGTTGGTTTTTTTTCTTTTTTTCATATTGAAAAAGAGAATGGAGAGAAGGGAAGTGATTTAAAGAAAAATTTAAAATTTGGAAAAGGCTTTGGAAAAGATGATCTTTTAAAAAATGATTTGAGAATGATTTGGCCGTGATTTAAGTTATGGAGAGGATCTGAGCTCACTAATCTTCTATTCAACTACTTACTTATCTCAAGAACACTTTGGTGCATCACTTTTATCATAAGCAAAAACCTTTAGTTTCTTTTAATATTCAAGTAAAACAAATAAGATGTTTTGGTTTAAATCTTAAGGTCTTTCTTAACACAACATTTAAAACAAGAATGTTAAACCATCAAGCACGAAGAAGCAAGTATAATAAAAACAGTTTAAAAAGATTTGTGCTTTAAAAGTCTAAGTTCAAAAAAAAGACATCCTCATGTGATTTCAAGAACAAAGTTTAACTCAGGTATTTTTCTGATTCAAAAGAGTTGCTTTCGTAAAAATCGATCAAGAGGAAGAAGATAGAAGAGATTGATTAGTGAGCTCAGCAGATAGTTTAGTTACTCATGATAAAATGAAAACAAATACTAGAACGAAAATTAAACATAGACATACCGAATTGAGTCGAGTTGAGTAAGCAAGTTGAATCTCCATTGATTGTCACTTTAAAGATGAATTACACACTCAATTCCACTCTTCTCTCTTTACTCGTCTAAACTAAAAAAAATAAAGATGAGATACAGCTTCTCAGAACTATCTAACAATACTCCTAAAATCCTAAAAATGAATAAGAATTCTAATCCTAGTCTTCGCTACCTTTTTCAGTGCAAAACCTGCCTTTTATAGGCAAAAAATTAGAGGGGAGAGGAGTGAGGAGATAAGGGGAGCAAATGCTCCCCTTGTCTCCACCAAACGGCCGAGGATCTGCGGCTAGGATGTGGCCAAATGGCCACATCCTGGTGGAGATCTGGCTGGCGTGGGATTTGTGATTGAGCTTGAACCTGCACAAAAATACAGAATTTCAGAACTTTAAAATAAAGAGTGCAAGTGCTCAATTCTACCGCAATAGCAAGTGACTATGCGGGTCGTGATCCACAAGGAGGGACTAGCGATGGAAGCCTTTTAGTAAGTTCTCTTTTAGGCTACAATTAATAGTTAAAGTTCTTCTTTAGTTCTTTAAAAAAAGAAAAGAGAAAAATTAGGTTAAAGTGAGTTAGGGAGAAAGTGGTAGATTGAGAAGGTGGGAAAATGAAAAATGGATTATATATAAAGAAATTGAAAAGGGTGATAAAAATGGTTGAAGATTGTGATATTGAAACTAAAGAATAAAAGAAAAGAAAGACAACCTAAAAATTACTTACCTCTTCAGTGCTCATATACCTTGGATCCGTTGCGACGACTTACCTTGTCTTTGAAGGCAATCAAGCATGGCGTATAGGATCTTCCCCATTCTCGATCTACATTACGAATAAAAGGGCAAGCTAAACTAATAAAGAATGGTTATTCATCACCATATTTGACTGATTTTTCCTGCACACAAAAATTAGAATATTAGATTAAGAATAGATCGTGCGAGGAATCAGTTCTAATCCCGGTAGCAAGGCTATGCGGGTCGTGATCCTCAGGGGGGACTGCGATGGAAGCGTTAAGCAAGTTTCTCTAAAAATTTATCTTTTTTAGTTATTTTGTTAGTCACGATGGTATTTACAATGGGTGGTATTTACAGTGAAGTGGAAAAGAAAATTTAGGAAGATGTGGATCTAAACTAAAGGAAGAAAAGAAAGAAAGATTACCTCTTCAGTCTGCTTACCGTTTGAACCGTTGCGATGATTTACCTTTTCTTAGAAGGCGTACAAGCATGGCATATAGGATCGTCCGCCTTCTTAACTATGGAATAAAAAGCAACTAGGGAATAAAAGCAACTATGAAGACCTGTTCATCGCCATAGGCCATCAAGGTTCTTCTTCGGCTAGGTATTCTCGAAGCAGTTGGATCTCATGGTGGGCAAGACATTAGAGAAAGAAACAATGTCATAAACCAAAATAGAAAACAATGATAGACAAAGATAGAGACACAATAAAACATAAAATAACAAAACAAGCTTTGATTTGATTTAAACATGGAGGAAAATTTACAACTTACACCGGCTGTCACCATCGGTACAAGAGGATCCCTTCCTCCATGAATGCACATCTCCTCTCAGCTTTCACAAAAAGAAAATAAAAATTTACAATGGAATCTAACCTAAAACCTAAAAACCCTAGCTTTGGCCCTTTGCTGGACGCTGGACACCCTTTGCGTTGCACTGCAGGTGATATTTATAGGTGCAGAAGGCTACAGAGTCCCGGAAGAAACTGCCCACGAAATTTGGATCAGGATCTTATCAAAGTGCCGCGGATTTGCGGCGGTTCCGCGGCACTTTTGTGGCTTCTGGCCACGCGCTTTGGCGCGTGGCCTCTCCTGGTCCGTCCATGTGGGCGCCTGCTTCTAGAATTGTAATCCTGGCCTTTTAAATCTGGATTTTCGAGGTAACTTGGTAATCAAGTTACCCTTAATCCAGATTTCTTCAAATCTCCTCCCACGAATTTTCTTCTTATCTTGGCCTTTTATTCTCATCCTGCAGGTGTTTAGGGTTGGATAGAAGTCTATCCTTCCCTAATTTCTGATTTTTGCAACTTTTAGCCCTTGCATTTGCATTTTGACTCTTTGTATTTGCGCTTTTTCACCTGGGCTTCAAACATGGGCTTGGATCTGGGCTTTTGGGCTCTTTAGGCTTTATTTATTGCTAAAATAACAATTCGAGGCCTGCACACAATAAATTACTAATTATTAATAAATGTGCAGAATTAAATGAATAAATATGAAAATGTGATGGTAAATATGATGATAAAATGCACTTTTGACTACCAATCACCATAGACCATCAAGGACACTAGCAATGGCGAAGCAGTCTGGAGGCTATCGGATTCACTTGGATTACAAACACATCAGAGGAAAGTAAATGAAACAAGAGTAAAGAAGAAAAATAAACTTCGATTCGATTCTAATAACAATGAAAGAAAAGACTTACTTACACCGGTGTCACCCTCAGTACAAGATTGATCTCCTTCCTCCATGAAACTCGTTTCTCCTCTTTGTTACATAAAGAAAAGTAAAAATTACATGAAAGAAAATAAAAAACCTAAGTTACAAACTACAATTAGCTTAAATTCTACTCTCTGCTTGGTCGTTCTTCCTTTTTGCCTTTGAGTGTAGGTATTTATAGGAGAAATGCAGAGGGTAGAGGAGTATGAAGATAAGTAAAGCTGGCAATTTCTGAACTCCCCTTATCTCCAAACTTAATTTGATGTGGATATTCAGTTCTGATCTGCAGTTTAGTGGCGTATTAATTGCTAAATATCACTTATCAAATGTCAGAATTAAAAATAATGATAAACTTAAGAGTTGTATCCCTTTAAGTCCTCTTTCTGGATCATCTTGAATCATCATATTTGAGTTCTGGAAGCAAACGTTATGATTCAAATACTAAAATGTATTCAGCCAGAATCTGAGTCTGAATTGCTTCATCTCATCCATTGATCTTCTCTCATCCATTTATCCCTTTGGATTTGGACTCTGTATTTGACGTTATCCTCGGTTGATCTTTAGCTTTAACCACCTAATTCACCAAAAACTGAATTTAACCAACTGGATTTGGGATCATCCCCTCTAACCAAATAAATCTAGTTAAATCTGACTTTAACTGATATTTATTTGATTTTATCCTCTTTCTCCCCATGATTATCTTCTGCAAAATAGACATTTAAGACAAGAAATTTAGCAGATTTATTACATGATAAATGTGAAATGTAATAAAGAATAATGCAATAAATGTGTGCAATCACACCCCACACCTATCTTTTGCTCGTCCTCGAGCAAAGTAACAAAACTAAGCCAAAGATTATTAGACCACTTTCGCAGGTCACGCGATTGCACTGAGCTTGTGCAACAAGCCGTTAAACCTCTATGTTACTCCTAGAGGATGAGTTTTGTCTCGTGAGGGTTTTCAGTGGATTGCACCCACAAAATCCATAAAAAAAAGAAAGAAAAATGTTAATATTTTGAAAACAAATTTTGAAAGAAAAATATTTGAAATATTATTGTAAGATTTAAGTAATCTATAAGTTATAGGAAAACCGAATTTTTCATTCCTAAACTTAGTCTCTATTCAAAATTTTTATTATTCAAAGTAAGGAGTCAAATTGTACTTCTCATCTAGTCTATTACTTTACCCAAAATCATATGCACCTTGTGACCGAGAAATTTTGACTAAGGGTTCATTAACTCTAACTCTTAAGCCTTATTTATTTATATATATATATTTTTTTTGTGGTATTATTCCTTAGTTCTATTAGACTTTCTAATCTGCCCATATAATGAGCCTTTAATCGATGACTCCTAAACCAAACGGTCTTAGGGCACCGGGTGAGAAAACACCCCAAGGACTTAATGACTCGAGCAAATAAGGCCACAAAATACCCAGCTTAATCAGAGGATTTTTATATATTTTTTTCTCAAACTTATCTAATCATCTTTCGCATAAATACTAAGGCTTGCTTAAGCCAAAGTACCTAGCTAATCAATAATTAGATTTGTTCATCTTTCATAGATATATTTTTTCTTTTTTTCTTTTTTTATAAGGCATAAGAATCTTTGTTTTTGAACCCTAAGTGTGTAAGTGCATGAAGTGTGCATATTTCATTAAGGTAAAGATCAAGACTAAATTACTTTGACAAATTATCTTCCTAACCCTAAAAATCAAACAAATAATCTTATTTTGATCAAGTATAAGAAATCCTAATTTTGATTTTCCTATTCCTTAAAACTGACTCAATTTCTTACAAAAAATATGTCAAAATATTGTTTCTATTTTCAAAAAGTTTTTAAAAATTTTCTTTTTTTAAAAATAAAAAGAAACCTAAGTTATGTTAGAACCCTCCCCCCACACCTATCTCATGCATTGTCCTCAATGTATGAATTAATGCATAGATGCATGAAAAAGAAGACAGTGAAGGAAAATACTACCTTAAGGTGGTGGTTCCGGTGGTGGTCTGATTGGTCCACGAAATGAGGCCCAATCGACTTTGCATGGAGTTCGGAGGAACCCACTAGAAATTTCTCTAATATAACCCACTAAAATGATATAAACATGAATGATTTTTATTAAATATTTTACCCCATCTAATTTTCAAATTCCATAATTAATTTCAGAGTCAATTTTGTCAACCGCCTTGTCCCAATATGGAGTATGAAAAGATAGAATGATTGACTTGGACTCAAGAAGTACTAGAACTAATACCGACTCAGGAAAGTGACTTAAGTCAAGTAAAGGTTCAGGAGTCGAGATTGGCTCAGGAAGTGGGTCCAAATCAAGAAGTTGAAACTCAAGTCCACATTCGGTTTCCCACAATGGAATGTGACTTAATATTGGTAATTCAAGTTCAAGAATGATAGGTATGGGATTCAAAGCTGAATCTAAAATATTACTCAAGTCGGGTAACAAAACAGGAGTCAATATTGATTTGGAAATTGAACTGGATCACAGATTTAAGAATCTAGGTCACATTTCTTATTGAGTTCAATTTCATAAAAATGAGAACTTGCCAATTCATCAATGAGACTTTCAAAATTATAAATTGGTCAAGTTCAATATGATGATCATCAAAGATGGGCGATTCAATTTCATTATGAATTGGCATAGGATCCAATGTTGACTCGGGAAAAGATTGAAATCAGGTAAAGACACCGGAGTCATAATTGAATCAGGAAGTAGAATTGAATCACTAAGTTGAGGTTCATGATCATATTCATTTTCAAGTTCAATTTCAGGAAAGGGATAACTTGCCAAACTGTCAATGTCACTTAAAAATTTTAGAGTTTGGATAAGTTCAAATGATTGTGCAGAAATGGAACCTTGTATTCCAAAACATATGACTCTTCGGCTCTAACAGAATGGTTTACCGACATCAAAACTGGCCAAACGGTGAGAACGTAGAGATTGGACCATCATATCTATGTCATGATTACGAGCGTTTTGAGCCTGAGTCATGGCTTCAAGCATCTTTTCATAATTGATAGGTTCATCATTTTGTTGCAATTGGTCTTGAAAAGATGAAGTGTTATTTTAGAATTGGTGGTAAAATTGTGAGTCCATCAGATTTTGTGATTGTTGTTTGGACTCACACATACTCATTTTCAAAATTGATGGTTTTCTATTTTGGACTGGTGGAACTGAGTATGAATCTTGGAAACATTGTGGACAAGGTGGATAAGGAGGACAAGTTGGTTGAAAATTGGACTCGGGGGAGGTGATTCCTCATTGACTCTGTGAAGAGTTGAAATTATTCTGGAAATTATGGCTATAAGATTGGGGGCATGGGTTATATTGATTCGGATAAAACCAATCCGGCACACTAGGTTGGTTAAAGTTATGATATGCCGGGTTGGTAATATCTGAAAAAGAGGTTGGTGTGTAATATGGATTACCATTAAAATTGAAAAAATTGTTGTTATAAGCCATATCACACAATAAAACAAACAAAGAAAAAAAACAAACAAATAAGCAAACAAAAAAGAAAAAAATTCTAACCTAAGTTAGGGTAGACCTTTGACCTAGACGACTCCTAATTGGTTAGACTGTCCATAGGAGGTATAATGCAGACTTTGACCACAAGCTAATCAGCCAGGTCAGGGCAAGATTGGTGGGAGGTTATCCGTCAATGACGTTCCTTAATTAAGTAACCACCAACCTTCGGGCTTTCGGCCCTTAATCCCCTTCCTAGACACTGATTTGACATGAGTCAAATTCCAATACCTTTTTCCCTTAGGATAATCTCCTAATTGAGTCCGAGATGTCCCTAGGGCCAACGTCTACTCATTTTTTAGTTAGGCTTGGGTTAGTGAGTGAGGAGATTGTTTGTGGGCTAAGGGAGGGTAATGACTTTCCCATCTTGTTTATAGGACAAGCCCTTAGATCAATTTAGTGCAGTGTATAAGAAAAGCAACACTTAAGCAATGTAATCAATCCAAAAGTGTTCTTATACTAGATGATATGCACACGTACCTTTGCTCCAGCACTCTTCAACAGTAAATAGAAAATGTAATGAAATAGACACGTGCTTAAATGCAAAGTCTAAATCATTTTTTAGCATTTACAATCATCATTTTACTATTGAGGTTAGAAATTAAATATAGTGAGACAAACAAGGAAATAAATGTTACAGATATTAAACTTTGCACTACAGCCAACCGGCAAAAAATACAAGTTAGTAGTTCACTCAGATTGCCACATGAATGTAGCAAATCTGAGGCTTCTTGGCTCTGCTTTCTTGAGCAGAGTCCAAAGCCACTTATATGTCCACTGTAGCAAAGATTCCTTATTGTCAAGCCTGTACACCAAAAATAAAAAAGAAAGTTAATCAAAAATGTAAATCTAAAAAGAGAATAACTTACTGTCCCTCCCGGCAACGGCGCCAAAATTTGATTGAGCTTGAACCTGCACAAAAATACAGAATTTCAGAACTTTAAAATAAAGAGTGCAAGTGCTCAATTCTACCCCAATAGCAAGTGGCTATGCGAGTCGTGATCCACAAGGAGGGACTAGCGATGGAAGCTTTTTAGTAAGTTTTCTTTTAGGCTACAACTAATGGTTTAAGTTCTTCTTTAGTTCTTTAAAAGAAAAGAGAAAAATTAGGTTAAAGTGAGTTAGGGAGAAACTGGTAGATTGAGAAGGTGGGAAAATGAAAATGGATTATATACAAAGAAATTGAAAAGGGTGATAAAAATGGTTGGAGATTGTGATATTGAAACTAAAGAATAAAAGAAAAGAAAGACAACCTAAAAATTACTTACCTCTTCAGTGCTCATATACATTAGATCCGTTGCGACAACTTACCTTGTCTTTGAAGGCAATCAAGCATGGCGTATAAGATCTTCCCCATTCTCGATCTACACTACGAATAAAAGGGCAAGCTAAACTAATAAAGAATGGTTATTCGTCACCATAAACCATCAAAGACACTAGCAATGGGCAAGCAGTCTCGAGGCTATCGGATTCACTTGGATTACAGACACATCAGAGGAAAGTAAACGAAAACAAGAGTAAAGAAGAAAAATAAACTTCGATTCGATTCTAATAACAATGAAAGAAAAGACTTACTTACACCGGTGTAACCCTCAGTACAAGATTGATCTCCTTCCTCCATGAAACTCGTTTCTCCTCTCAGTTACATAAAGAAAAGTAAAAATTACATGAAAAAAAAAAAAAACCTAAGTTACAAACTACAAATTAGCCTAAATTCCACTCTCTGCTTGGTCGTTCTTCCTTTTTGCCTTTGAGTGCAGGTATTTATAGGAGAAATGTAGAGGGTAGAGGAGTATGAAGATAAGTAAAGCTGGCAATTTATGAACTCCCCTTATCTTCAAACTTAATTTGATGTGGATATTCAGTTCTGATCTGCAGTTTAGTGGCGTATTAATTGCTAAATATCACTTATAGCAATATCACTTATCAAATGACATAATTAAAAATAATGATAAACTTAAGAGTTGTAGCCCTTTAAGTCATCTTTCTGGATCATCTTGAATCATCAGATTTGAGTTCTGGTAGCGAAAGTTATGATTAAATACTAAAATATATTCAGCCAGAATCTGAGTCTGAATTGCTTCATCTCATCCATTAATCTTCTCTCATCCATTTATCCCTTTTGATTTGGACTCTGTATTTGACATTATCCTCGGTTGATCTTTAGCTTTAACCACCTAATTCACCAAAACTGAATTTAACCAACTGGATTTGGGATCATCCTCCTCTAACCAAATAAATCTAGTTAAATCTGAATTTAACTGATATTTATTTGATTTTATCCTCTTTCTTCTCATGATTATCTTATGCAAAATAGACATTTAAAACAAGGAATTTAGCAGATTTATTACATGATAAATGTGGAATGTAATAAAGAATAATGTAATAAATGTGTGCAATCAATTTGGCTCCCTTTTGTCTGGCTGGAGTTGTTGTTTGGCTCTGATTCTAATCTAATCTCTGGTGATTCTCAAGCTAACCGATTTGGATTCTAATAAAACTAAATTAACTAGTTTTCAACCTCCCTGATTTATCATAATCTGCCCTGATTTTCTAATTTCGAATAAATTTTGAATTAAATCAGAATTTGATGGGCTTTTGGGCTCGTTCTTTTTCCTTTCCTTTAGCAATGGGCCTGCACTTTATAAACGAAAAATAAGACTTATTAATAAGATTTATAGATAATAAACATGGTAATATAACAATATATATGCAATATATGTGACCGATCACCTATGGATTCAACCCACATAGCTCATACTCCGTGGATATATTACGAAACGCAGAGACTCTACCGACATTCAGATAACATCTTTCTAACCTTAACCTATCTCTACTTTTAGACAATCAGATACAATGATCTTAAATAGGTTTTAAAAGTAGTAGTCTAATCTAATTAGGAAACTAAAATTAAAAAAAAGCAAAAAACGAAACAATTTGGAATTCAAATTGGACCTGAAAACATATTCCTAAACAGAATCGAATTTTCCAATATAGAGATCGGTGACAAAGTTAGTCGAATAATGAATTGCATTAGTCAACTAATGAACAAGCCCAAATATTATCAACTCTCTTGAACAAAATTAGTTCATTACTGAGATTGGATTAGTCAACTATTGAGAGGGTTAATCGACTTGTAAGTCAACTACCAAGAGTATTAATCGACTACTTTTGATAATTGACTAATGCAAATCCTACTGTTTCGTGCCAAGCTCTCCTACATCAGTCTTCCTTCTTCAAAAGAACTCGTCCTCGAGTACCAATCAATCGAACCATAAACGATACCATCTTTAGCAAACTCGGCCTTAGGGAAAGTGTGATCTTAAAATCTTAATTCGCCTGACGATCTTCATCAAACTCCATGTAGTGTTGCATCATCGAATCTTTAATATAATTATCATCTTGAATCGGTTGATAATCAATATCAATTGGTTGGTGCTCCTCCATCATCCAGCCATGCACATACACCATGCTCCCATACTTTATTTGTTCGCCTCCATGAAGAAGATCAATGTGATGCTGGACATTCCTCATGGGTGTAGTCCTTCGAAAGCTCATCATGAATAACTCTTTTGAATCCTTCAACATGAGCTTTAATGGATAGAGCAAATTCTTCTTTGACTACCGAAATAAATCTTTGCTTTGTCTCTTTTGATTCCACCAAGAATTTGTCTCGGTTGTATATGTTGGGATTTGGGTCAAACAAATAATCCTACATCAGCTAGACATGGGGATGGTCTTGGATTTATAAAAATTTGGGCTACTTCACCTAGAAGGCTAGTCTTTGGGATGGTGCCTCGAATCCTTGCAAATGATATCAAAGCCATGCCCTGAACTTAATCGCATGTGTGGGTGATGTTTGATTCCTTCAGGATGTAGTGAAAGGCGCAGTGGGCCCCTGTTAATCTGGACCTATAAAGATTGAGCTCTTGAGGGAGACAATCATGCTCCAGGTGCTTCATGTAAGATGTGTTGTCCAATGCAGTGAAGAGGAGTGCTCCAAGTGTTTCATGTAAGACGTGTTGTCATCCAATGTAGTGAAAAGGAGTAACATCAATTGAGCACATGATCTTCTTGGATGAGTGAGGAAGATCAACTTACAGGGAGGCTTGAACTCTTTGTTTGAGGGAGGGATAAAATCTGTTCAATTCTCAGGGCGCAAAAAGGTGCAATAAAATTCCTATAGAGCTAGTTGAACTCTCAAGATTGACAGCGGAGCCCTGCTTTAGTAAGGCGTATGCTGTAACGCAGTGAAGAGATCTCGATCTCGATTGAGCATATATCTTCCAGGTGTGAGATGGTCATCCTGATGTGAAGATGAGCTTACGGGGAGACTCTTTGTTCGAGAAGGGGATTGTTGGGATTTGATCGAACAATCAGTCCCACATCAGCTAGACATGAGGATGGTCTTGGGTTTATAAGGATTTGGGCTACTCCACCTAGAAGGCTAGTCTTTTGGGATGGTGTCCCGGGTCCTTACAGTATATGGATATGAACTTTGGCTTTTCTTCTTTTGTTGGATTTGAAATGGTGGAATAGGCTTCAAGGCGATCTTCTTGCCCTCCCAAGTGAACATGTTGATATTTCTCTTGCCTCGATGGGTAGCATCGACAACGTGTTGTCATGATCTCCCCAAAAATATGTGACATGCATCCATACCGACAACATCACAAGCAACGAAATCTTTATAAAACTTGCTAATTGAAATAGGAATATGACAAAGATCCGTTATCTTGATCGAAGGGCCTCTTTTAATCCACCTAATATTGTAATGGTGAGGTGTGGCTCCATTTCTAACTTCAAATAGTCCACCAATGCACTAGAAATGATTCAAATCTCGCAACTTTTGTTATCGATGATGAAGTTGCACACCTTGTTTTTAACCAAACACCTGAAGTAGAAGATTTGATGTCAGTATGATGTCGGGGGCTTTTGGTTGAATAATAACTGTTATACCACACAGGCGGCCGACTCTCCTTACTCTTCGGCAAAGTCAGAGTCTTCCACCTCAGTCTCAATTTTCACCTCATCTTCATAGTCTGCCATATTGACTTGCCTCCTCCTTGGACACTCTTTGGACTTGTGTTCAGGTTCACCACACCTCTAACACTTGCCAACACCTATCTTGGTGTATGGATTCTCCTTGCCCTTTGTAGTCGAGGTTGTTGTTGTCATTGAGTTTGCTATAGGGGCATTGGTCTACTTCTGGGCTAAAAGTCGATCGCTAAATATGAAACTCTGTTGAGTTCTTGTGTTGCTGGATGTCTTCTCTACTACACTCTTTAAAGGAGAAGCTCTGCTTTGCAACCTCTCAGTATTCATGGCCTTATTGTGAGCTTCATCAATAGAGAACATATCATGAAGGATCATGCGTTCTTGAATAGGGTATTTTAAACCACTAAAGTACTTTGTTGCTTATTGCTCTGCTATTATTGATAGATCGCATCGTGATGAAAGGTGATAGAACTCCTCTATATACACTGCAACAGTCCTTGTACCTTGTTTAAATGTTCAAACTGATTGTAAAGGATTTGTTGATAATCAGGTGGAAGGAATCTACCTTTTAAAAGTTGCTTCATACATCTCCATGTCATCGTGGGTGGCTTGTCTTGGCATCTTCTTATGATTTGTAATTGGTCCCATCATACGGCTGCTCCTCCCTTGAGCTTGTGTGTGGCAAACATGACATCCTTCTCCTTGAGGACGTAAGCCATTTCGAAGAACTTCTCCACTTCGTAAACCCAGTCAAAGAAGGACCAATATCAAGGTTCTTACTAAAAGAAAGAATCTTGATCTTCATCCTATATTCATTAGGAGTTGAATATTTTCTTCTCCTATCATGATTAGGAAAAATAAAATCCTCCTTCTCTGTTAGGATTAGCGATCAGGGTGAAAATCAGCACTTGAATATGTGTGTTTTGTAAATTCAGTGTAAAAGCATGTGTGCTAATGTTCCCTCGATACTTCCGTTATAGCATGATGGCTATACGGGTCGAATCCATAAGGACGGGAGGCGATAGAAGTATTAATAGTTCATTCTCACGTTGTATGTTAACAATTTCTTCTTTGTTAAAGAAAGAGAAAAAAGAAAAGAAAAGAAAACTAGAAGTGATAGGTGGAGAAGGCGATGAAAATGCCGATGAGAAAATAAATAAGAAGTGGTTGTGAATCGATAGAAGCAAACAAGAGGATAGAAATAAGATAAAAGAAAATGAAATAAGAAGACATTTTAAACAATAGTTTTAAAAACAAAATAAAGAAAAAAAGGAAGTAGAAGAAATAAGAGATGAAAACAACATGAAATAAAAATGGTATTTTTATGTTGAAGAAAAGATTTGAAAACAAAATAAAAAGAGAAGAAGATTCATGACAACTAACTACTAAATGCTCCACTAATCATTCTAACCTCTTAGTGATAGTTGCCTCAAATGGAACCTTGGCCATCACTAATCATTAGCTTCAAGAGACGATATAAAATGCGGCATATAAGATGTTTCCTCACATTCAAAACTTGCATCAAGAGCAAGCAAATACAAATCTTAGCTCATCAAAACTATTAGAAGCAAGCATGAAATAAGAGAGAGTTAGCATGGTAGCAAGTTAGCAAGTAAGATGTTAGAATCCATCATCATGAGCCATCAATGGCTCTTGCAAGAGCAAGACCTTGTAAATGCTATTAGATTCGTGTTGATTATCAAGAAGAAGTTAGATGATTAATGGTTAGTAGTTAGATTGCCATGAAATAAAGTTAGTTAGTAATGTTAGAGGTTAGAGAAGAAATCATTGAAGAAAGGAGGAAGATTACATAGATTGTTACCATCTATTACATCAATCTCTCTTTTCTCTCTCTAGATCTCTCTGCCCTAATACATGAATCTAAAAGCAAAAACAAAATGCAAAAGAAAGAAGAACACCTACACTACACTACACTAGAAAAAGAAATCCTAGTTACTGCTCTCGGAACCCCCAGCTCTGGTTATCTGTAGGGTTTTTTATAGGCAAAAGAATCATCTTGAAGACCAGAAGAGGCCACGCGTCAAAGATCGATGCGTGGCTCGCCAAAATTGCCGCGGAACGTGGCAAGTTGTCGCATTTCCGCGGCCATACCAGGGACTTAGATCCCTAGTTTTGGCGAGCAATTTTATCTCTCTTCTGGGACCTTCCAGGTTCTCTCGGATTCGGGGATTTGGATCGAATTATTGTCAGATTCGCACCAATGGCTAGATTCAATGTATCTTCTAGAAACTCTCTAGCTTGGCCTCCAAGAAATCTGAATTTAATTACCTAAAAATAAGTTTAATTAAGATCTTATTACCTATTTACCCTTCTATTCTTGATTATCTGCAAAAGACACCAAAACACGGGTGAGAAGCGTTATTTTTATCATAAATCGGTAGAGAAATACGATATAAAAATGCAGTTTTGTAGACTAATCATACCCCTATACTTATCTTTTGCTCATCCTGAGCAAAACAAGAAAAGAAAAAAACTAAACTAAGAAAGTTATTACACCACTTTTGCAGGTGACGCGATTGCACTGAGCGTGTACAATAAGCCGTTAAACCTCTAGGTTTCCCCCAGAGAAGTTTTGTCTCCAGAGGATTTTTAGCGGATTACACCCACAAAATCCATAAAGAAAGAAAACAAAAATTAGTGTTTTGAAAATGTATTTTGAAAGAGAGACAAGTTTTTTAAAATATTTTTGCAAAAATTTAAGCGATCTAAGGTCATAAGTCCACCAAAATTATTCTTCCTTAAACTTAGTCTATATACAAGATATTGTTATCAGTTAATGTAAGAATTCAAAATTGGATAGAATAATTTGATCTTTCATAAAGTTTAGATAATATGCATTTTGTGACAGTGAAGATTTTTATTATTTCAACTCCAACCATCAAGCCATTTATTTATTTATGTATATTTTTCTTTTTTTTCCCCTTCTTCCCTTAGTTTTCATATGCTTTCTAGTTTACCCGGGTAGTAATCTTTTAACCGATGACTCCCATAACAGACGGTCTTAGGGCACCAAATGAGAAAACATTCCTCGGGTTTAAGGACTCGAGTAAACAAGGCCTCAAAACTAAGGGAAATTATTTATTTCTTATGACCACCGTTAGGCGTGAATAATTATGTTTCTTGGGGCCTACTTATCCAGCTTAATAAGTAGTTTTTTACTTCATATATACCATATATATATTTCTTCTTTTTAATTTATTTTTACTTTATGGCATTTTATGTCTTTGTTTCCATACTAAAAATGTGTAAGTGTGAAATGCAAATTATCTAAGGCAAAAAATTGAAGATAAAATTATCTTTCCAATCTATCTTACTTAGCTTATAATTTAAACAAGATCCATAATTTTGACTAGGTTAAGATATCATAATTAAAGTTTTCTTAATTTCAAAGATTATCTTAATTTTCTTAAAAATAGATCAAAACTTTATTTTTTTTCAAAAAGTTTTTAAAGAAAGAGAAAATTCCTATACAAAAGAAAATTTCTTAGAATATCCTAAAGGAAAGAAAATCTAAAAACACTATGTTAGTAAACCCTCTCCCACACTTATCTCATGCATTGTCCTCAATGCGTCGTGAATGTATGCATGCATGAAACAAATAGAAGGGAAGAAAAAATCAGCTCAAGGTGGTGGTTCCGGTGGTGGTCTGATTGGTCCACGAATGCAGCCAATCCAAATTGCGTGGAGTTCATAAAAACCAACCAGTGACCTTTTTAATATAACCCATTATTATGATGTGAACATGGATGATTTTTATTAAGAATTTTTCCCCATCTAATTTTCAAATTTTCAGAATAATTTCGGAGTCAATATCAACACCTTTGTCCCAAAGTGGAGTCTGAAAAAATGGAATGATAGAATTGGACTCAAGAAGAACATGAACTATGATCAACTCAGGAAATTGATTAAAGTCAGGTGAAGGTTCAAGAGTCAAAGTTTGTTCAGAAAGTGAGTCCAAATCAAGAAGATGAAACTCAAGTCCACATTCATTTTCCCACAACTGAATGTGACTTCCTAAGTTTGGTGATTCAAGTTCAAGAATGACAGGTATGGCAATCAAAACTGACTCTAAAATGTTGCTCAATTCAAATAGCAAAACAGGAGTTAATATTGATTCAAAAATTTAAACTAGACCACAAATTTGAGGATCGAAGTCATATTCTTGTCTGAATTCAATTTCTTGAAGGAAAAACTTGTCAATTTGTCAATGTGACTCTCAAAAGTGTAGTATTGCTCAAGTTCAATATGATGATTATAAAAGATGGGTGATTCAATTTCACGATGGACAGGCACATGATCCAATACTGACCCAGAAAAAGGATTAAAATCAGGTAAAGACACCGGAGTCATTATTGAGCCAAGAAGTTGAATTCAATTGCCAAGTTGAGGTTTCGGACTATATTCATGCTTACGTTTAATTTCAAGAAAGGGATAACTTGCCAAAATATCAATGTGGATCTTAAAATTTTGATTTTGGTCAAATTCAAATGGGTGTGCTGAAATTTAATCTTGGTTTTCAAAACAACATGATTCCTGGTCTAGATCAATAGAGTTAGAGATATCTTGATTGGTCAAATGTTGATAAGAGCAAGTTTCCTTATTCTTATGAATGTTGACCAATTGACTCAGTTGTATTTCTAACCTATTGATAGACTAGGTAAAAGATTTCTGAAATTGTTGTGATGTCTCATGCAAGATTTCTATACTTTTTTCTAGCTCAATTTTTTCTTCCAATGGTTGTTTAGACAGGGAGTGTAGGAATCTTGTTTTGGAAAAATTGTGAAGATTGTGAGTCCAACAAGTTTTGAGATTGTCGCTCAGACTCATGCAAGAGTTCTATACTCATATCCAAGACTGATGATTGGTCATTTTAAAAAGGTGAGACTGAGTATGACTCTTGAAAATATTGTGAAATTAGGGAGGCCAATATTTTCTGAAATTATCACTTGGCCTCTTGGATGGCTTCTATGCTCTTTTTTAACTCAGATTTTTTTTCTATGGGCTGTTGTAGAAAAGGAGTATATGAAGCGTGATATGAAAAAGATTGTGAGGATTGTGAGTTGAGCTTATTTTGTTGGGACTCAAGCATGGCTTGTGTGGCTTCCATACTCTTTTCTAATTTAGATTTTTCTTCAGTTGGTGATTCTATAAAAGGAGTATAGGAAGCAAAATTGGGAAATGAATATTGTGAAATTTGTGAAAATTTTGGACAAGGTGAAAATTTGACGGGGGAGGTGAATTCCCATTGACTCTATGAAGAGTGAAAATTATTTTAAAAATGGTCACTAGAATATAAATATGGGTTATATTAAGTCGGATAATCCAATCTGGCCTATTCGATTGGTTCATGTTATACAAAGCCGGGTTGGAGTTATCCGAGTTAAATGAGGTCGATGTGAAGTATGAATTCATATTAAAATTGAAAGAATTGTTGCTATTGAATTCCATTTCACAAACAATCACAAAAAAAAGACAAAGCAAACAACAAACAAAAAGAAGAAAAAATCAAAATCAGCTTATATTAAGGTTGACCTAGACCTAAACGACTCCTAACTGGTTGATTACCCGGGGAGGTTGTTGCGTGAATCTGACCACAAGCTAATCGGCCATGTAGGGGCAAAATACGGTGAGAGGTATCTGTGCGTAAGCAACGGGCCTTAATTACGCCAAACCACGGTATCTTTGAGGCGTAACCTCTTAAGTTCCAGCCTTAAACACCAATTTTACAAGAGTATAATTCAAATAAGTTTCACTCTCGGTCAATCTCTTAATGAGTCCGAGATGTCCCTAGGGGCCAACGTCTATCAATTTTTAGATTAGGGCAGGGGTTATGTGAGTGGGGAGGTAATTTTGGGCTAAGGAAGGGTGATAAACTCTTTATTTTGCCCTTAATTTCAATTCGTACAAGAATGCAATATAGAATATAACACAAAGCGAGTAAATCACCTAAGTGTTTGTCCTATGTTATAGGCAATGTCATATGTACACCTCAGTCCAGATCACAACAGAACAAAATAAAGTATATTGGAATTGAATTCGACATGTGCCTATATGCAAATGTCTAAGCTGTTTTAAAAGCGTTCAATTACCGTATTTTAGTTCTTAGTTTATTGTAGTGTTTAGGCAATCAAAACAAGAAAGTAATAGTACAAGTCTACTAGCTATTACAATATACACATCCCAGCAAAACATGATACAAATTTGCCACAAAGTTATCGCGGAACCACGGCAAAAGTCATGTTTGCGAGGCTTTTCTGTAGAAACTGGGTCCTTACTTTCAAGAGCAAGGAGCTACAATGTAAATGATTATTCTGCAATATTAACTTCCTGTAAAAATTGACCTGCACACTAAAAACAGAGAAGAAATGTTAACAAAAACGTGAGTTTAAACAATTTCCTTCCCTGGCAACGGTGCCAAAAATTTGATCAGGGTGAAAATCAGCACTTGAAAACGTGTGTTTTATAAATTCAGTGTAAAAGCATATGTGCTAATGTTCCCTCGATACTTCCGTTATAGCATAATGGTTATACGGGTCGAATCCACAGGGACGGAAGGTGATAGAAGTATTAATAGTTCATTCTCACGTTGTATGTTAATAATTTCTTTTTTGTTAAAGAACGAGAAAAAGGAAAAGAAAAGAAATTCAGAAGTGACAGGTGGAGAAGGCGATGAAAACGGTGATGAGAAAATAAATAAGAAGTGGTTGTGAATCAGTGGAAGCAAACAAGAAAATAGAAATAAAATAAAAGAAAATGAAATAAGAAGAGGTTTTGGAAAATTATTTTAAAAACAAAATAAAAGAAAAGAAGAAGTAGAAGGAATAGGAGATGAAAACAACTAGAAATAAAAATGGTATTTTTATGTTGAAGAAAAGGTTTGAAAACAAAATAAAAAGAGAAGAAGATTCATGACAACTAACTATTAAATGCTCCACAAATCATGCTAACGTCTTAGTGATAATTGTCTCACATGGATCATTGGCCATCACTAATTCTTGGCTTCAAGAGACGATACAAAGTATGGCACATAAGATGGTTCCTCACATTCAAAACTTGCATGAAGAGCAAGCTAATACAAATCTTAGATTATCAAAATCATTATAAGCAAGCATGAAATAAGAGAGAGTTAGACTGGTTAGCAAGTTAGAAGTTTGAATCCATTATCATGAGCCATCAATGGCTCTTGCAAAAGTAAGGCCTTGCAGATGCTATTAGATTCATGTGGATTATCAAGAAGAAGTTAGATAAATACTGGTTATTAGCTAGATTGCCATGAAATGAAGTTAGCTAGTCATGTTAGAGGTTAAGAAGAAACCATTGAAGAAAAGAGAAAGATGACATAGATTGTCACCATCTATTACATCAATCTCTCTCTTTCTCCCTCTGAATTTCTCTGCCCTAATGCATGAATCTAAAAGAGAAAACAAAATACAAAAGAAAAAGAAAAACTACACTACACTACACTAAAAGAGAAAAATTCTACCTACTGGTCTCAGAACCCCCCAGCCCTGGTCCTCTGCAAGGCTTTTTATAGACAAAAGAATCATTTAGAAGACGAGACGAGGCCACGCGTCAAAGATCGACGTGTGGCTCACGAAAATTGTCGCAGAACGCGGCAAATTGCTCGTTTTTGCGGCCATACCAGGGACTTAGGTCTCTGGTTTTGGCGAGCGATTTTGTTTCGCTTCTAGACCTTCCAGGTACTCTTGGATTCAGGGATTTGGATCGAATTCTTGTCAGATTCGCACCAATGTCTAGATTCAATCTATCTTCTAGAAACTCTCTAATTTGGCCTCCAAGAAATCCGGATTTAATTATCCGAAAATTGATTTAATTAAGTTCTTATTACCCTTTTACCCTTCTAGTCTTGATTTATCTGAAAAAGAGATCAAAACAAGGGTGAGAAGTGTTATTTTTATCATAAATCGGTAGGAAAATGCGATATAAAAATGAAAGTTTTGTAGACTAATCAATTCAGATTGGCCAAACGCCTAAGGCCTCGCGTGAAAATCATCTGTCCACTGTAAGCTTCATCCTCGAGTCGTCTCCTTAATAGAAGCGGTTGTTCAATTCTTCCTCATCAAAAAGATATTCATATTGAAAATTTCATAGAGGACGCTTTGGTGGCCGTTGATGTGGTGGAGGCTGATTTGGCGATGGTTGGTGTGGTGGAGGAAGATGTATTGGAGGGGGTGGATGAAGATTACCTGATGAACGCCTTCAGTTCGGGATAATGCTTGAATTCACGAGTAAAAGAGAACAACTCGAATTCACGAGAAAATTAAGAGTGTAAACTCAATTGTATTGATCAAAATTGATCCTAAAAACAAAAATACAATGGCCTTAAATAGGCTTTAAAAGTAGTAGTGTAATCTAACTAGGAAAATAAAAATAAAAAAAGAAAAAGAAACACCGAAAATAAACTCCTAAACAAAATCAGATTTTCAAATACAGAAGTCGGTGACAGAGTTAGTCGACTAATAGATGAATAAGCCTAAATATTACCAACTCGCTGTCGAATCAAATTAGTCAACTACTGAGATTGGATTAGTCGACTGCTGAGAGGGTTACTTGACTATTAAGTCGACTACTGAGAGGATTAGTTGACTATTCTTGATGATTAATCGACTAAAACAAATCTTGCTATTTAAATAACAAACTGAAAAAGGAAATGAAGATAAAAAAAATTGGTAATAATAAGGTATCTCACGGGAGAGCTCTTATGCCACAAGCACCAAAAATCGAAAGGTAGTAATAAAAGTCAATTCTGATAAAACAGAAGGAAGAATATATCATCAACCATATATGTCATTTCTGTTCTCCATATAAACAAACTTGTCACCATTAACATTGCATCCTCACCCTACTTAAGAAGGAAAAAAGTATCACCACTCACATTAAAACAAGATTCTGGAACAAACAAAGCTCTGAACTAGTTAGCACATAAATTCTAATCAGAAAAGTAAGATATGAATCTAACCTAATATTTCACAAAAGAAAAGATCATTGTATCCAACCGAATCTCAACTTAAGCCTAAGGATTTTTCCATGGGCCACAAGTCCATCATGATCATTCATAAATTTCAAGTCTCGGGTTCAGTCCAGAAAAATTGGAGCTAAATCTTACTCAAGCAGCCTATAGGTTTAAAGAATAGAAACGGAAAAAACACAGGGAAATATAATGGTGAAAGGAGAATGAGTAGCAACAAGAATTCAATCAGAAATAGACTAAATATTCCTCTCTAGTGCCATAATCTCTCTTTTAAGCTTTAGATCTGACTTTTTTAGTGTAGTTGGATCCATTGCTGCAATCAAACCAGAAGCCTAATTTGTGGCAACTGGATTAAGGCAAAGTCATAAAGATTCAAGTATGTTCCTATCATAACCTTATTTCTTTGTTGGTGTAAATTACAGAAAACTTCATGTACTATTAGCATTTTGTATAATACCTTGTATTCTACTGAAACAAGAAGAAAAATCGTGTATCATATAGACTCCAACAACAGTGTGCAGTAGGACCAATAAGAATCACTAGACAGTAAGATCTTTCAAATTTTGCTTTGCGAACCCGTCGATACATCATTAAGCACATCATAAGTACAAGGAATCTGCCCAAAATTATTTGTTTATAATCTAAGTAGATGTGAAGAGGCGAACTCGCCGCTACCATTCTCAATTGCAACCTTAGCACCTTGCCATTTATCTATCTTGGACTCCCGATCAAAGTGACCTCACTCACAAGAGAAGATTAGCAATCTCTTATTGAGAGGGTTGAGAAAAAACTTACTACTTGAAAAGGTAATACTCTGTCTAAAGGAGGTAGGCTCATTCTTGTGAACTTCGTCTTGTCAACCTTGCCTCTCTATTTCTTGTCCTTTTATTATCTCCCGGAATCGGTGATTTATGTCATTGACTGTATTCATCATGCTTTTTTCTTTGGAAAGGTAAAAAAAATATACATTTTATTTAATAAATTGGCAACTTGTTTGCTCCCATAAAAACCAATGTGGTTTGGGTGTTTGTAATCTCTGAGCCTTCAACCTTGCTATTCTATCCAAGTGATGGTGCAGATAATTTCATAACACACATGCTTCGTGGATGGCTCTTGTTTTTCATAATTACTATAGAAGAAGAAAGCCTCATGATTTGCATAATACTCTCCCGGGTATGTTTCTCCCTTTTGGAGAGGAGTTTTAAAAGCTTCAATGGCTTTTACATCTGGCATCAAAATTGAAGTGGGGATAGCTGCTCAATAAGATTTTGGCTTAACCATTGGGTGGGTAATGATACATTTGCTTTCATATTCCCTAACTATTTGTGCTTGCATTGAATCCGTCCATAACAGTGAACACTTAAACTTGCTTTTTTGATGGAAAGATGATTTGAGATTCCTAATTTAGAAGATGGTCATACCAAAACTTTGTTGGCCCAGAGGCCCATCACTCTAGTTTTGATGACGATTAACTCATATAGTTATAGTACTAATGATCTTGCGTTTATTTAGTCGCTGATATTTGATCAAGATCTTAGTAGGTGTTTAGCTTCAACAAAGGATTTAAAGTCAAGTTTTGGAGCTAGCACGTGTTGATTCAAGAGCTTGCGCATCAAGATTGCATCTCAAGAGGAGTCCAGCTCATTGGATCAAGGTTTGGACCAAGTCAAGAAGGAGAAGAAGATTTTCAAGAAAAGATTTTCAAAAAGACTTGTGTCATGCTTGTAAGTATTAAGATTTAATTTTAGATAAAATGTAAATGATAGATTAGTTGGTGGATTGCTTAAGTTCATTTACATACACACAAAATTTATATGTGTTTTTAGAAAATACTGTTTTGGTTTTTAAGCTTCAAAATATACATGTGTTTTATCAAAACTATTTTAGAACTTATTGTCAAAAACATAGATACTTAATATTGTATGTGTAGTGGATCATATCCATACACACTAAGCTTCAAAAATATTTACAATACCTTTTTTTTGTATTTGGAGAAGTTTTGAAAAAATCATTTTCCAATTTAGAGATTGTTTTTGAAAAATATAGTTTTTGTTTAACGTCAAAATTTCTATATTATAAAAATAGTTCAAAATATTTGTAATATGTTTTGATTTTTAATCAAACATGTTTGTATATTAAAGTATATCAATGAACTTATTTTTGTAGAATTTATGAGAATTTATTAGATTTTATTGAAGGTAAAAAGACCAAGCTTTTGTCCCTAAAAAGATGTGACCAGGCCTTCTGCTGGTCGATCGGATCGGTCAACCGAGACAGAAGTCAGTCGACTGGCGGTCAACTGATGTGCACAAACATGCACAGCCAGCTTGGCTAAAGGGCTGGTCGACCGACCCGGTCGACCGCAAGAGAGCTCTACTCTCTGGATCTGACCCCGGTCAACCGGCAGAGAGCTCTGCTTTCTGTATCTAGGCCTCGGTCGATTGGGCGATCGACCGGTGGCACAACGGTCAGAAATCCGACGTTGGTTGGTCGACCGACAGCAAGATTTCCTACCGAGTTGGCCTCCAACGGTCATATTTTGGGAACCTATATATTGGGGTTCCCTTGAACTGTTTTCTATAAGATTTTAAGTGAGTTTTCAAGCTAGTTTTCCTACCTTTTCAAGTGTCTATCTCCACTTGTTTTAGAGCTAAAACTTCCATATCAAAAGGAGAGTTTATCAAGAGTGCTTTCAAAGTGATTTCTTGAGTTTTTTCACCACAATTTCATCCTAATTTTTCTCACACATACTTGAGCTTTCCATTGCTATATCAATCCTATAGGAGAGTTGTTGTGAGAGTATTTTTAAGTGATCAAAGTATTTAGATCACCAAGTGTTTCATCTTGTATTTGAGGAGGGGAACTTGCGGGTTCGTGTAGTTTTGAGTTCTTGTGGGAGCTCGGTGTAGAAGTGCGACCTCGGCAAGCTAGCGTGCTTGCGTGTGTTGTTCTTATGGGAACAAGAGAGGAACTAGTGAGTCCAAGGAGTTCTAATGTGAACTCGTTTTAGGTGTTGCGGCACAGAGTGATCCGGTTGGATCGATTCTACTGAAAATCCTTCATAGTGTTGAAGGAGGGGATGTAGAGCAAAGGTGCTCGAACCTCGAAAAAAATCTCTCGTGTTTGTGATTGCTCTCTCTCTATCTCTCACTTACGTTTATATCTTGCATGCTTATATTGTTTTCATCTTTATATGCTTGATATATCTTGTGCTGTATTGATATATGCTTGGGATTGTTTGGTTATACTTGCATTCAACCAAGAGAGCCATAGCGGCACCTCAACTCTTATCTAGAGGAATCTTGAGGAGTTAGTTCAGAGCCCTTCACCGGGATTCAGTTACACTCTTATGTTATACTTGGTGTGTTTAACATAATAGTTTTTATTTGCTTAAATAGTTTTTAATTCCACATTAATTCATCATTAGATTAGCTAGTCACCTATTCACCCCCCTTTAGGTGACCTACAAACTTCTCCAATGATCTTAACAATCTCTTTACTGCACTCCAACCAAAACACCTCTCCACTATCTAGGATGTTCGACAATGGAAGCTTAAACAAAGTGATTTCTTCCTCTCTCTCTTTATAGAAGCCTTACTAGTTACTGGGAAGAGAATAATTATTTTCGATAGATTTAGACTACATAAGCTCTATTAAGAATCAAGGTGCACATATGGTTCTCATTTTATTAAATCTTTTTAACGGCCAACAAACTTTCCAAAAAAGGTATCCATATTACAATACTATGCTTATTTTGTAGGCTAAATCCAAAAACTGACGCCAATATTTTTCTTCATTGCCCCTTCACTTTGAAACTTTGGGCATTAGAAAGAAACTGGCTAGCATTATCTTCTTAGCAATCTTCTATCACATCACTTTAGGATAATTAGAGGCTATTAAATATCCCACACAATGAAGTTAATCAATGAGATTATGTTGTGAACATAATCATATTGGTAGCTTATTTTGATTAGAATCAAAGGGTTTTTGTAGTAGTCAAAATTTGACTCTCATCAGGATGATAACAAGTGTTCCTGCCACCGAGAACTTTCTCCAAGAAGTCCACAACTTTCAAAGTCCAACCCGGAGCCTCCGCCGCATCCAACTTTCCTGAAGTCATCCTCCGCTACATTCAACTTTCCTAAGTTCATCCTCTGCCACATCCGACCTTTCCGAAGTCATTCTCTGTCCCGAAGACCCTTCCATCCTGGAGCCGCCTTCCACCACTCCAAGGTCTTTACCTTCCCGATGTCTTTCTCATTTCAAAAGTCTCCAACCCCAAGTCAAAAGCTCCAAACATCAGTCCATCAATTTTCGTCTACCGTTACTGTCACGCCCCGCTTCCCAAAATACAGAGAAACAGAGTCGTGAAGAGAGTCGGCGACGTATATACATGAGGAGAATACCCCACGTATACACGCTAAGCCTAAAGTAACCTAAACAAGTTATAAAATCTACTAAGATAAATTAATCTCACTACAATATAACATATAAATATCTAACACAATGATAACATATGAATAAGAATATGAAATGGTGACTGGAAACAATGTAGAGAGAATCGAGGAATAATATGAATAAAACAGCAGGAATACCGATAATCAACGAACACCTGATCAATAACATGAAACATCCAGTATATGGGCGTGCGAATCCAGGGTCGTCAGAATTGACCTAATGAGTGTATAAGAAAAGAGAAAAGTGTTCGTGCATATAAACAGTGTGTACAGAATAACAATAGGTCTAAAACTGTAAATAAAAGATAGCTAAATAATAATAACATGAACAACTCTGCAGATAAAAGACGACTAATACAACTGTAAACAAGCAACTAATGTTAAGATATGCAACCTAGTATATGTCAGTGGTCTGGTATATAATCTGATGATGTGTACAATCATATGTCTATCATAACTTATATGATATTCAGTCAGGTGAGCACAGTCCATTTAGTACATAACAATAGTTTATCAATATCAATTATGTCAGCAAACACTAATTATCACTTGTAATTAATGCATCCCATACTACTCCTACTACACGTGTCAACCAGGGTTCTAAGTTATTGAAATTGATTAGTTGAAGATGTTGTCCATACTTTAGGTGGGCCCCTACATACCTGGGACCACGGCCCAGATGCTTGGCGCTGAACCAGGCCCTAGCGCCGGGTAGTCAGTAACATTAACAGTACTCACAGTATCACTGTGGAACAGTGCTCACAGTAACACTGTGGAACAATAAACAGATGTGACGTCAGTCATCCCCCGGAACCCTGCAGTGGAACCGTAAGTCTGCTGCGCAATCTGTATCCTAGGTCCACCTAAAATACAAACACTGTCTCCTCTATAAATTTTTCTAATCCTGGTGCAAGTTTTCTATTTACATTATTATTTAAATTAATCAATATCCATGTTATTTCAATTACTGGGTTGATACAGTGACAATAACAGTACAGTAACAGTAATGTATACACGGTGAACAGTAATTAAGACAGTAAATAATATCAGTAACCGTGTATATGATGAACAATAGGACTGTACAGGGTGTTACGGTCAAACAATCATTTTCCAGTAACTTTCAGTAACATGAATTTATATAGTAACAGTCTTGCACCTCTAGTCAATGTACAATCTCATATATAGCTGATCAAAATCTCATCCACTTGTATTGGATACAACACTAATGAATCCGCCAACTCATAATCTCAATAGTCATCATGAACATTAAGTGGTAAGTCTGTAACAAAGTATCAGGTACCGTAAATCACAAGTCCAATAAGCCAATAATCAGTTATCTCATCGCTACCAATTTGTTTTAATCCTTAATCACCAATAATCAAGATCAAACAAATGACTGCTATCAACTTTGAAGTACAAGATTACTGATACCAATCCACTATAACTTTATCTCTATGACTGAGTAAATCAAGAACCAATCATGAAAAAGTAGTCTATTGATTATCCTCTACATCAACTTAAATCAACAGATACTGAATCATAAGTAAGGAGTAGAACACCCTCGAACAACATGTGATTTAAAGTGGTCCACATCCGTTACTCAGCATCAAAGTGAACCATCAATACTCTAAACAAGTAGATGAATTCAGAAATAATTACTCCCAGCAATCCAAGATCAACCTTATCATACACATCGATATCAACTGTAAAATATTCATACATCTGATCATATTCCAACCATTATCAATATCATCTAATTATTAAATAAAATCTGATATAAAGAATATAAACCCCAAATTAACTTCAACTCTAAATAAGTCCATGTACCGATCCAAGCATCCAGAATTCTAATCCCTTAATAAAGTAAGATCATAACTAAATCGTTCACAATATCCAAATTAATTCATATATAAATAATTACTAATTAAATATCAAGTCTGATAAATACTCCACATATAATATACATTCAAATCACAGTCACGAATCAATTATCCCAAGATCAATCCCATAGGCAAACTATTATAACTAGATCTGAAACAGAAAATGGTAATCATCTATTCATGAAGTGGTACAAGTCTAATATCTCAATCTCAAAATACAAAGTCCATCTACGTCTGATGCTCAAATATGAACTTGGCTAGCCAGTCAATAGATCATATCAAGTCACAGTCTAAGGTATCCAATACTAGGCTTAAGCCAACAGCGACAAACGACCAACACATAAAATGACACTGATAATCGCTCAAATCAATTAAATAAATAAGGTGAACACTCATTGATACCTCATGAAGTGATATAGGTAGTCAAACTGGTAAAATAAATCAAATAGTCACATGAAATGGTAAAAATAAAACACAAATACATATTGACAACGGTAAATAAGGAAATAAGACAAAAGTAAACACTTACATGAAATGATGCGGTTTTGGAACTGAATCGTCATCTGGTCTTCATTGCACGAACCGGTATGAACCTCCGAATCTTCCTATGGGTCGGTGTTTGAATTGCCAGTGTATCGGCTCCATAACGGGCACAAATCTGAATCTCTCGTAACGGGTCCAGATCTAACTAAATGGGTCCGTAACTGCTGTAACACACATCCAAACACATGAACTTACATGAACACAAGTACATACATATTGGTATACACTCGTACACACATATAAAATTATACACATACATACACCTATATACATACATATATACACATACATACAAACACACAATAAAACACACATTAATTAAAATACCCACACATACATCTATATATACATTCCCATGCACTCATTCATATAACACACTCACGCCCATGCAACACACCCAAAATACATGCTTGCATATAATTAAAACACACCTTACACATGAAATAATTAAATACTTACACATGCATGTATTGTACAATGTATACATTAATACACTTACATATTAATTAAAGGGAGGGAGAAAGAGAAACTTGAGAGAGTGGGGGAAAAGAAGCCTCATGGCCAGCCATAGGGAGCAGGCGCACGGAGGCTCGCAATAGTTCACACGGAGGAATGAAGGCTTGCGGCATGGGCTTGGTTGCAGCGAGCTCCGGAGGAGGTGATGATGGAGCTCCCATCGGGCTCCGGCGATGATGTTTAGCCATTGGTGAAAGGAGATGCGGTGGCATCAAGGCCTAGATGGTGCGGCATGGAAGGTGGAAGATGGGGGCTCCAGCAGGGGGATTTTGGCGGCGCTCCGGGTGATGGTGCAGTTGCAGGCCAAGATTGGATGAACTCAGGTGGGGCTCTGCGCCATGGGGGTTGTCGGCCTAGTTTCAGAGGGCGGCAAGGGCAGAGGTGGTCGACCAAGACATGGTGCAGCAGGGAGGAAAATGGGGCTGTTGAAGTATGTTCGTGGAGCTCGGGACATGATGCTGCTGTGGCACAGCAAGGAGAGCAGATGTGCTCCTGGCCTTGACGATGAAGTGAAGGGGTGCCAGAGGAGGGGAGAAAAAGGCTGGGTGTGTGGTTGCGCTAATGATCAAGGGAGGTGGGCGGCTGTGCTGGAAGTGTTGGGGTGCTGGTGTATTGCCGGCCATGAGTGGAGGAGAGGATGCTGCACACGGCTGTAGTTGCGGCTGAAGGTGGAGGAGCTCCGGGCTTCGTTGCGCGATGTGCGCCAAGGAGGAAGTCGGGCTTGGCTGTCTCGGCGTGGAGGAGGTAGATGTGGCAATGGAGACACGGCCATGTGGGGGTAAGAGCTACCGAGGGGGGAGGCATGGGCTGCACTCGGCCTTATGGGGAGGCAGCATTGTAGGGGAAAAGAAGGAAAATGATGAGGATTAGTTTGGAGTAGAATTTAGTTGTTAGGATTATAATTTGATTTGATTAGTTATATTAGGATGTAGGTTAGTTAGGATTGATTTAAAAGTTAAGATTATGATAAATTAGTTTAGGGAGAACTTGGGATTTGGATTTGGGTAATTTAGGATTATGGGGATTGGGTTGTGGGTTAACGGGTTTGGGTCTTGGGGAAATAATAAAATGGAAATGGAAATGAAAAGCAAATGAAAAGGGAGAGAGAGGGCTTGGCTTATATCAATACATACAAAAATAATGATAATAAGAAGAAGAATGTTAATAATAATACCGACAATAATTTTGAAGGTTAACAAATAACAAGTAAACTCATCATAAAATTATTTAAATAATAATATTAATAATGATAATAATAAGATAAAATACATACATAAACTTATAACCACCCAGATACTAGTATACACTCAAATCATGAACATAAATACATTATACGTATACAAATGCATTAATACACACATATAAAATAAATTAATCACTAAATAAAAATTGAATAGCAAATCAAATAAATATTTAAAATGTTAGTAGCAATTACATACTCATAAAAAAATAATAAATTTCATAATATAAAATACATATATATGTATTAAAATACTATCATTATTATTAAATCGTGTATTACAAAATAAGGATATTACAGTTACACAGCTTCATCCGCCCACATTCATACATTAATGCCCATTTCAGCGTGACCAGTTATGGACAATAGATCCCGCCTGCAATTCCAATCAACCAACGCCAGCAATCATAGCTATTACAATAAATGCAGTACATGAAGATCACGTAGTTACAGCAGCCCATCATTTCCATCTCCACGTTGGCATCCTTGTCAGGTATATATAATCTTTCTTCTCTGAGGAGAAGGGGATCATTTTCTTACCCCTACGAGCACACATACACCATCACACTAGCAACTTTTTATGCTAGTCCCTCCATCCACTAACAGTTTCCTGTGCTAGTCCACCTACTATATTGAAAGTTTCCTTGTTCCAGTCACCATCACACTAGCAATTCTCCATGCTAGTCCACCCTTTTACCACACTGGCAGTTTCTCTCTGCCAGACCATAATATCATTCCACCTACTGATTCTCACGCCCGAGGGTCTTAGGCTGACACCACACCAGTGCTCCTAACCTGAAAGGTATTTTTTCCTGTGTGCCTTCTAGCCGATATCAGTAGGGGAGTAGCTCAAATCTGTTATGGTGGGTCCAATCCACGGGAACCAGTTTTCATCGACCAAAAACTTGTGCTTTCATTGAGATCTGAGTCCACACTCAAGATCTCCTTCCTTTGCAATCTAAAACCTTCCGCAGAAAACATTTTCCCTAGTGCTGATGGCCCCGAGAAAGAAAATTATTACTCACAACAGTGTCCCATCAAAAGGCAAGGTAAACAGCATGAGCACGATTCCCCGCCTGCTGATGACCAACAATGTGCTATCAATAACACAGACTTGTCCTCACCTCAGGGGGTTGCTGCTAATTTCCAACCGACAACGTTATTCGAAGGTCAGATACTTAAGATGCTTGCCGACATAAAAGAATAGATAAAAGAGCAACAAATCTGATCAGATCACAACCAAGAGCAAGTTACTCTCGACCTCAAGAATGTCGCCCACGAGTAGGAGGCATTGAAGTGTCACAACGATCAGCTCCTGGTACAGATTACCATCCTCCAGAGAGCTCAAGAGCAGACACAGTGAGAAAGCAAGTCTGAGGGGAGTGGATTGATGGGTTCATTACAAATTTGAGGCTGCCTAAATCAACGTCCCCTTTCCACGAGGACTACCCCGACAACGAGGCTTAGTCGAGTAGAAGAATCCTCTGACATTTGACCCCTCGATGAGTTGATCCAAGGACGGATCGAGAAGTCTAAAGTGCAACTCCACTGGATTAAAATAAACCGCTGCCAAAGTCTCTGACTCCCCTCTCTTTGAAGAGATCCTGGAGTGCGAGTTTTCGAGAAAGTTTTTTACGCTAACTTTTGACTGCTATTCCGCAGTGAGCAACTCGGCTCAACATATCAGACACTTTTGGAACAAGTGGTGGGCCACTCTCGTAATGATCTGCTCCTGTGCCTAACCTTTCCATCTAGCTTGAAAGATGTGGCCTCAGATTAGTTCTACTCCCTACTATCACATTCTCTCTAAAACTTCAAAGAAGGAACCAAAGATTTCTCACCCAATGCGCCTCCGTCGAGAAGCCAAGAAGAACAATTATCACCTCTTCTTTGTCAAAATGAGGTAGGGTGACGCCTCAAGTTCAACATCATCTACATCCAAAGCCATCTTGCCAAGATCCCCAACTATGGTGAGAATGTATCTGTACTCGCATTTATCAGTGGATTACAGATTTCTCACCCCGTGTACGAGCACCTACTGAAGCATGACATTACTCGGATGAGTGAGGTCCTATCTCGAGCTCAGTTCTACATCTAGTTGAAAGAAGTGATGAACAGCTCTATCTACCACTCTCTCAAGCATGATATGATGGAGATAAGATAAACTCACAGCGTGAAACTTGGACCCATACCAGCAACTAGAATTGGGGGCAACCCGCCTTCAAGAAGCAGGCGTCCCAATTCTCTCACAAAATTTGCGCTAAGCCTTCAAAGCGGAAAAATACTTCACTCCATTGAGGCTCCCCATCAATGAGGTTTTTAATGCCATCAAAGACCAACCGACGGTAAGATGCCCAAAGCTAATCCAATACGACTATGCACTTCTCAGAGAAAAGAGTACTGGTCCTTCCATGAAAGCAAAGGACACTAGACTGTCAACAATAGAAGTCTCTAGTGGTACTTGAAAGAACTTATCCGACAAGGCTTCCTCAAAGAATACATCCTTACATCCGTGTTTTCCATTATGTTTGCAAAGGGGGAAAACTTACAAAAAAGGTTTGAGGAGCTAAATTACAAGTATTCTCAAAAGATTACAAGTAGATCTCCTCAGAGATTCTGGGAAAATGTGCCGATAGGAGTCTGGTCAGCGCGCGACCACTTTGTCCCTTTGACGATGCGAGCGATGAGATTCCCTTCTCGCCTGGTTCCGGGAATCAGAGAATAGAGGATTGGTAGAACCCTCTTGCTACTTCTCAAAACCGCCTTCTGTGAGGAATTCCTTCTCGCCTGGTTCCGGAGATTCCTTGAAGAAAAGAGGTTGCTAGGGTATCACCACCCTGAAAAGAGAAGTATTTCTCTTGAAAGGTCTCTGAATTAGAGAGCGCACGGTGCGTTATGAAGAAGTCTCTGCTTGTGGAGTCTTCTCTCTCCTGATGCCTCTCCGTTGATCGATCTCTCCTTCTCTGTTGATTTCTCTCGATTGATCGATCTCTAGTGCCCAACGGTCACTTTTCTGACCGTTGGCGGTCGACCGGGCCGGTCGACCGACGCCTGTCAGAGCTGCCAGCTCAGCTCTAACGGCTAGTTTTCTGTTTGGCCTATATAAACTCCATCTCTTTGGGGATTTTGGCCAAGATTTTTAAGAGGAAAAATTCCAGTTTTCTGAAGTGTTTAAAAGAGTTTTGAAAAGTAGTTTTTGAGCTTTAAACTTCTAATCTTTATTGTTTTGGGTTTTTGGAAAATCAAAGAGAACTAGGTTTTGGGATTTTGATTTGATCTTTTATTTCTATCATATACAAGAGATTTCCCAAGTAGTTTTTCTTTGTTGCTTGTTTCCGAAAACACTTAGTTTCCACACTTGAGCCATATCTTCTATCCTAAACTATTAGGATCTTTGTTTTGTAGAAAAAGAAAGAAAGAGAGAGTTTTGAGGTTGTTGTTTGTAACCTCTAAGTTGTACACCCTTATTCTTGTTGTATCCCTCTTCGGTAGAGGTGATCGGGTGATTGGTTTGTGAGCCTCTTAGGTAGAGGTGTTTGTTGTTGTTGGCTACGGGCCGTATCCCTCTTCGGTAGAGGTGGATTGTGGTTGTATAGCCTCGGTGGCTTTTGTAAGGTTGAGAGAGGAGTTTGGTACTCCTATAGTGGATTGGGAAATCCTACACGGTGGTGTAGGCGGGGATGTAGAGTTGGGTACTCGAACCTCGAAACAAATCTTTGTGTTAGCGTTTGATCCATTGTCTCTCTAACCCTTACTCTCTTTACTTTGTGCAAGCATCATTCATTCATTGCATACATATCTTATACATTGCTTGTGTTGTGCATATTTCATATTGCCTTGCATTTATTCATATTGCTATTCATTCTTATATGCTTGGCTTGATTGTGTGTATTTTATATTGCTTGGATTGCTTGTGTGTGTGTGCCTAACTTATACTCATCCAACAAGAGCTTCACATAGCACCTCAACCCATTTCAAGGGGAATCAAGAGGAGTTAGTCCAGAGCCTCGCAAGGGAAATTCGGCTACACTTGTTGTATTGTATTAGTTTGTGCATAATTTACATTAGCTTCCGCATTTAGCGCACTTAGTTTGCATTTAGTTTCTTAGATTAGCACTTACACCTATTCACCCCCCCTCTAGGTGTTTTTTCACATGCATATGAGGAGCATATTTCTTGTGAAACATGAATTCCAACTGTGTGTGGTTCATGGCACATTGGCTCAAAGTGGAGCTCAAATAATCAACACTCCTCTTTAACATACATATATCATTTTCAATAATAGTAGAAGTATTGGAGCATGCAATAGGAACATTAGATGGTGAAGCATTGCAAGCATGTGAATCAATATCATTTTTCAAAGAAATTTTTTCTTAGAAACCAAATCCAATTCCTTTGAAATTAAGGCAATTTTATTTTTCAAAGTTTCATTCTCTTTTAAAACAATTTCAAGTTTTGAAGATAGAATTTCATTTTTTTCAAAACAATGTCACAATCATTTTTATTTTTCAAAATTTTATTTTCATTTAGAGCAAGGTCAAGTTGGGATTTCAATGAGTCCCTTTCATTAGAAATCTCATCCCTCTCTTGTAAAACCAAGTCAAGTTTTGAACAAAAATCCTTAATTTTTTTTAATTTAGTACTTTTCTTTTTCAAAACTTGATATTTTTCAAGCAAGTTTTCACACACAAGAGATAGTTCTTCATTTAAAGCATCGGCATCCATATAGTCATCACCGGAAGAACTAGCACTATCATCTAGATGGGTGTTCGAGTTTACATCAAGGGAATCATTCCCTTGGACCATGTAGCAAGGTTGGTCGAACTCATTTTCACTAGATTCCTCCTCCACATATTTCGGCGTTTGAAGCTTTGAAGAGGTCAAAGTGTTCCACAATGCAAAAGCGGAATTACAATGAGTAACCATAAAAAGATGTTCTTTGCTTAGCATGTTTCTAAGTACCATTAGGGCTTGTACATTGGCCTCTATATGCTTGCAATTACTAAGGTAGGATTTCTTGATAGCGGCAAGGTGAACATGTATATCTATGGTTTTAAAATACATGGACATCTTAACTTTTCAAACATCAATGTTGGAAGTATCATACATGGGAGGGGTCATGAAGTCCATCAATGTGTGTAAACAAATAAGTGTGCAAATACAATATTAATTAGCTAACCAAGATCTCACTCCTAGATGGTTAAACCTAATATTGGAGCGTAGGCTCTGATACCAATTGAAAGTACACCTGGAAGGGGGTGAATATGTGTATGGCTAATCTAATGGAAAATGATGCAGAATTAAAAACAAATTACAATACACTTAATATAACCAAAGAGTGTAGCCGAATTCCCGGTGACGGGCTTTGGACTATCTCCTCTAAATTTCTCTAAATAAGAGTTGAGGTGCTATATAAAGCTCTCGTGGTTCATCAGAAGTGAGGCACACAAACAATACCAAGCATATATAAAATATGAACAATATGATGCAATGCAAGATATAAGAGAGAGAGAGTTAAGAGATAGAGGATCAAACGCAAAAACAAAGATATGTTTCGAGGTTTGAGCCACTGCTCTACGTCCCCGCCTTCACACAGAAGGATTTCCATTATAACGTCCGCATAGGACTTTTCACACAGGGAACCTCCACTGAGGATTTGGGTAATACAAACTTGGAGTACACAACTCCTCTCTCAACCAACAACAACCTTTACACTAGAGGCAAGGCACTAAGCCATACAAGATCAACCTCTCAATAGAGGGATAGGGCACTAAGCCAAATAATAATCACCTCTCACTAGAGGGATAGGCTCAAAGCCAAACTGACCACAATCACCTCTACATTTAGAGGGATACCAACACAATCAAACTCAACCTCCACAATCACCTCTACACAAGAGGGATACCCACAAATAAAAGAAGGTTACAACTTTTGGTGATCTCAAAGATCACAAACCAATTTTCTCACCAAAAATAAGATCTTAATAGATAGGATAGATATGATAGCTCAAGTGTGAGAATACAAGGTGTTTGGAAATCAAAACACGAAGAAAAATACTTGAGAAAATAATTAGAATAAGATAGAAATGGAGATCTAAACCAATATCCCAAATACCCTATTTTTCTTTGAATTTTCCAACCCTTGAAAACAAATAAAAATAAATCCTTTTTAACCCAAAAACTGTAATACCCCGTTTCCAGAATACGTACCTTGTTGCGTATTCAGCTTTTCAGTCGTATTCTTCGTTTTACTTCCCGTATTTAATCAATTTTAATTTCAAATATCATTTCCTAATATATTAGATTTTATGTGATTTTCTGGAATTTTCTGGAATTAAAATGAATTTCTTCAAAACCGGTGTCGACCAGCGCCGCTGATCAATTTTCTGATTTTTATTTTCCAAACTGTTAGGAATTTCCAGAAAGTCCTTTAGACTTTATGAATGAGGATCATCTTTCTTAACTAAAGCCTTTTTCTGAGAAGTTTACGATTTTACAAAAATTCTTACAGAGTCGGTAAATTACTGGTTCCGGGATTTTTATAATTAAAATTATAAGGTATTTCTCAAAAAGGATTTCATTTTAAGTCTTCTTATATTATTATAGATTTTTGGTGAAAATTAGGAGTCGTTCCGAGATACTTGAAATTCGGACGATTTCGGTATTTTCCGAAATGTTTTCCGTACTTTCGACCTTGACCCGGGAACCCGCGGTTTTAATATTATAATTTTCTGAGTTAGAGAAAATATCCTTTCAATTTAATTTTCTTTCCTTTTTCCTTTTTCCATTTTCCTTTCCTTCTTCATGAAGCCAAAGGATTTTGAATTTCCAAAAGTCCATTTTTCTTTCCAAAATTGCACTTCCACACACTTCCTCATTAATGACCTTCATTAATGACCTCCACCTCATCTCCACATGGCCACTTGTGAGTGGCCAAAGGTGACACCTCACATCCACTTGGCTCCATTTGATTGGTCAAGAAAATATCTCATTTCACACTTTGCACAAAAGCCCCTCTCTATTATTTAATTACTTCTCCTTTACAAACTCAAATCCTATTTAAACAAAACCCTTTACATTTTTATCCTTTTCTTCATTTCCTCAAGAATTCCACACTTAGCAAAATCCCTCTCCTTCTCTAAAGCAAACCCTAGGTTCTCTTCCATCTCAAGCAACTACAACTTGTTGATTTGGGATCGTCCGGGTTATCGCCGAGAATCACCAACTTGATTCGGAACCTCCGGAACTCGTAGAAATTCCTAACGACCGTTTGAGGTGAGTATTTTTACTCACCAAGACTCGTAATTTTCCTAGTATATTTATGATGATAGATCATGTCACGATATGTTATAAAAATCGTATTTTTATCTATCCAAAACACCCACTACAAAAATCTGATTTTTCAGAACAGACCATAATTTATTCCAGAACTCCGGTCGACCGGCCCCATGGGGGCAGTCGACCGATGTGCACAAACGTGCACAGATTTGGGCTAGCGGTCGACCGGTTAACCAACCAGTCGACCGGCTTAGGAGACCTGGAGCTCACCTGGAGCTCACATTCGGTACGGTCGACCGGCAGTCGACCGGTACTCGACCGCCAGTGCAAAGCCCAGTCGACCGGCAGTCGACCGGTCAATTCTGGAGCTCACGCACTTTGGCCAGTCGACCGGCAGTCGACCGGCACCCTACCGCCTTCACAATTCCCGGTCGACCGGCAGTCGACCGGAGGTCGACCGATAGGCTAAACCTG
Organism: Agave tequilana; assembly: GCA_038442645.1. Lineage (NCBI taxonomy): Eukaryota > Viridiplantae > Streptophyta > Magnoliopsida > Asparagales > Asparagaceae > Agave > Agave tequilana. The sequence goes on along the minus strand of JAVJIF010027645.1, from coordinate 14,517 downwards.
GGCCAGAATTCTGTTTCCTTTTCTGTTTTAAATTTTGATCTTACATTGATACATATGTGATATGTTAATCTTGTTTATGCTTCATAATTGCTACCACATGACATGTTACTTGGTGAACATCACCACTTATACTTCATGACTTGATATCATGTATTTTCATGTTAGAACTTGTTAATTGATACGTATCTCCCCACTTTATCATGCCATCACTTATACCAAGCATGATACACTCGACTTTTTGCATAAAATGGACCAACTTATACATGGGTCGGGGGGAAACATGCGGATATCGATATGTGTTCGTGTTTACAGTGGCTTTAGGTATATTGTACAATCATGTTTCAGGTCTGACCTGAGGGCCTCCAGGGGACCGAGGGGAGAGCTGGCTCCCTTATTCCTTACTTCATTATTATAAAGGGCATCCATAAGTCCCTCCTGGATAGGCCTCGCGGCTGTTTCCGTCTCCATGCAGCGGAATACCCTTGACCGTGGTCCCGGGCAAGCACGGGACCCACTGTAAACATAGTTCGTTGATACAACCGCTATTTCCAATAACAACCTTGTATTACTAGGATATGGATGTATGTGTGTGGGATGTACACTCAAACACATACCTAGATATCACAGTAAGACAAGTAATAATAATAAGGTATTACTTGTAGATCTCTTGCATTAGGACTTGTCTTTTATGCTTTATATCTATTATTGTTCTATCTTACTTACATGTCCTTTAGCCACTTGGCCACAGCTTGTTTATTATTATATGTCTTGATTCCTTGGATTTGCATATTCAGATTCCGAGACCTGGAACGAAGTGGATCCTTCCACGGAAGATCAGGCATACTTCAGTGAGCAGGCTGACCAGCTCTTCTAGTTCCCTCGTGCCGTACTCTTCATTTTGGCTCACGCGTCTCCATTTCTTACGTGAGCACCTTGTGTAAAGCTTTGTATATATTCTTTTGGACTTGGTTGTGAAAACAAAACACTTGTAAAGTGTAACAGTTATCATAACTTGTATAACTTTGTATTTGTACTTTCTAGTTGGCATATGAATATACCACGCTTTGTGTTATACTCTGATTCTGTATTGTACTTTTATGCTTAGCGTATATACGTGGGGGCAGTTCTGACCTACGTATATACGTCGCAGTGACGTGTCCGTATCCGCCAGGATCGGGGCGTTACAGGTTGGTATCAGAGCCTAGGCTCTCAAACCTAAAGTACAATAAGTGGCAAATTCTAGTAATTTGCTTATGCCAATTACAATGTACAAAGTTATAGAGTCCTTCCTGATTCCTTCATTAATCAATTCCTTCGTATCATAAACTCCTTTCAATTGTTTCCAATTCCAGTTAGCATTCGATATGGAGAGGCGATCAGGTCGTAACAACGTCGGGCAGGTCCCGAATGGACCCGTAGGCGGAGAGAATGCTGAGGTCCTGCAGATCATTCAGACTATGCTGGGGAACCAGCAACAGCAGATGGACAATCAGCAGCAGCAGACCGAGCTCCTTAGGCAAGAGCTAGCAGCCCCGAAGGAACAGAAGCCCGGAAATGTCTCGGATTTCAGGAGATTGCAGCCTGCGATATTCACGGGGAGTGAGAAGCCATTGGAGGCGGAACAATGGTTGACGGACACGACTGACCTGCTGAACGCAGCCCGTGTCCCGCAGGAGAGCCAAGTTGAAGTCGCTAAGATCCAACTGAAAGACATAGCGCGGACTTGGTGGCTTGCAGAAGAGGCCCGCTTGGAGAAGCCCGTTACTTGGGACGCCTTCTCCAAGAGTTTCTACCGCCGTTTCTTCCCTGCGACGGCGCAGAAAGAGATGGAGGAGCAATTCATCAGGCTCCAGCAGGGGATCAAGTCTGTGGACGAGTATGCCGCAGACTTCCTTAGACTCAGCCGTTTCGCTCCTTATATGGTGACAGATGAAGAGAAGCGAGCGAGCAGGTTTCAGCAGGGTCTTCAGATGAGGATTCAGATGTACCTGATGCCCCAGCAGCTGAAGACCTATGCAGATGTTCTCTCTATCGCTCGGGAAGTCGAGCGTGGGTTTGAGAAGACGCAGGGGGATCAGATGAGACAGCAGGCTATGAAGAGGCCCTTTGTGCCAATGGGAAGAGGAGGCCCGTTCAGAGCAGCCAAGGTACAGATGAGGCAACCCTTTAGGCCAGCTCCTTACCAGCCAGGGCCTATCTGCAACTTCTGTCTGAAACCTGGGCACACTCGAGCAAATTGCCGTAGGGCGAATGGGTGGTGCCTGATATGTGGTTCAAGAGATCATCCGATGGAGGCTTGTCCCCATAGGAGAACGGGGATGGTTGGTCAAGCTATGCCGGCACTACCAGGACCGAGTGGACAGCGGGCAGTACCAGGGCCACTTGAGCAGAGAAGCCAGGGACCGGTGATGAGGAGAGCACCCCTTCCTCCACAGCATATGATTCGCCCAGTGCAGAGAGGAGGTAGGACAGCAGCCGGGCGTGGCAGAGGTCAGGCTTACAACCTGACAGAGGCAGAGGCTGAGGCTTCAGAGGAAGTGATTACAGGTAACATCAGAGTACACTCAAAGCCTGTTCTCGCTTTATTCGACTCTGGTGCATCCCATTGTTACATCTCAGATAAATTTGTGGCTATACATTCTATTCCTGTTAGATTATTAGACCACAAATGGGAGATAAGTACAGGGAATGGGGTAGTCTTATCATCTAGAGTGTGTACTGATTGTCCAGTGGAACTATGTGACAAGGTCTTAGCCATAGATATGCTCGTGCTCGACACTAAAGGGTACGACGTGATCTTAGGCATGACTTGGCTTAGTCAGTACTACGCTGTGATTGATTGTAGGGAGAAGAAGATCAAGTTTAGAATTCCCCTTCAGCCTGAGTTTCAGTTTAGTGGAGAAGTGAAGTCCACTAAGGGAAAGCAGATCATTTCTTCGGAGGTTCAGAAGCAGAAGGTGCCAGTGTGGGATGAATTCCCGGAGGTGTTTGCTGAGATCACAGGACTGCCACCTGTCAGGATGATTGAGTTCTCCATCGAGACTATTCCAGGAGCAGCACCTATATCTAAAGCTCCGTACAGGATGGCACCGACGGAGTTAGAAATCCTGAAGAAGCAGCTACAGGAGTATTCAGATAAAGGACTGATCAGGCCAAGTACTTCACCGTGGGGAGCTCCAGTACTATTGGCCAATAAGAAGGATGGTAGCAAGAGACTTTGTATCGATTATAGAGAATTGAACAAAGTCACCATCAAGAACAGGTATCCCCTTCCCAGGATTGATGATTTATTTGATCAGCTTCATGGAGCCCGTGTATTCTCCAAGTTGGACTTACAGTCGGGTTACCATCAGCTGAGGGTAAAGAAGGAGGATATACCGAAGACGGCATTTAGGACCCGATACGGCCACTATGAGTTTCTAGTAATGCCTTTCGGAGTCACTAATGCCCCTGCAGTGTTTATGGACTTGATGAACCGAGTGTTCTCGCCCTTCTTGGATCAGTTTGTTGTTGTTTTCATCGACGACATCTTGATCTATTCAAAGAACAACCGGGAGCATGAAGAACACTTAAGAATTGTGTTGCAGACACTTCAGCAGGAACAGCTTCATGCCAAGAGGAGTAAGTGTGAATTCTGGCTGGACAGTATAGCATTCCTCGGACATGTGGTGTCAGCAGAAGGTATCTCAGTTGATCCGAGTAAGGTCCAGGCAGTAAGGGATTGGCCAGTTCCGAGGACGGTGACGGAGATAAAGAGTTTTCTTGGACTAGCTGGCTATTACAGACGCTTCGTCCAGGATTTCTCTCGGATTGCAGCTCCGTTAACCCAGCTTACCCGGAAAGGAGTAAAGTACATTTGGACAGAGGAGTGTGATGCAGCCTTCGAGCAGTTGAAACAGAAGCTCATTTCGGCTCCCATCTTGAGAACTCCCTCAGGGAGAGGAGGAATGGTCATCTTTAGTGATGCTTCAGGTAAAGGCCTGGGATGTGTGCTTATGCAACATGATCATGTTATAGCATACGCATCCAGGCAGTTGAAACCTCATGAGAGGAATTACCCAACTCATGACTTGGAGTTGGCAGCAGTGATCTTTGCCTTGAAGATTTGGAGGCACTATCTTCTGGGAGATAGAGTGCTGATATATACAGATCACAAGAGCCTCAAGTATATCTTTTCTCAGAAAGAGCTGAACATGAGGCAGAGACGGTGGCTGGAGCTTATGGCTGATTATGACATTGACTTGCAATACCATCCAGGCAAGGTCAATACAGTTCCTGATGCCCTGAGCAGAATGCCAGAGAACAGGGTACTTGTTCAGTTCACTCAGCAAAAGGAGTTGATTCAGGATTTTATCAGATTGGATTTGATGGTAGTTCGAGGAGCTGAGAGGACAGGACAGCTTATGGCCTTACAGATCCAGTCATCTTTGATAGAGGAGATTAAGGAAGCACAGAAGGAGGATCCCAGACTTCAGACATTCAGAGATCAGGTAGAGGCTGGATTGAGGACGGATATCTGTATTCGTCCTGATGATGCCTTATACTTTGGAGATAGACTTTGTGTTCCCCAGGGGGAAGTGAGACAGAAGATTTTGGCTGAAGCCCACAGTTCGGCATATTCTATACATCCTGGGGGAAACAAGATGTACCAGGACCTGAAGAAACACTTTTGGTGGAATGCCATGAAGAGAGAGATAGCTCAGTTTGTGGCTAAGTGCTTGGTGTGCCAGCAGATAAAGATCGAGCATCAGAGATCAGCTGGACTTCTTCAACCTTTGCCAATACCCGAGTGGAAGTGGGAGCATATCACGATGGACTTTGTCACAGCATTACCTCGTAGTCCCAAAGGTAATAATGCTGTGTGGGTCATCATTGATCGCCTCACTAAGTCAGCCCATTTCATTCCATTCCGGGTAGGACAGACAACTGAGGTTTTGGCAGAGAAGTATATGAAGGAAGTAGTTCGTCTGCATGGAGTGCCAGTCAGTATTGTCTCAGACAGAGACACGAGATTTAGATCTCATTTCTGGGAGAGTCTCCAAGAAAGTCTAGGCACTCGTCTGAAGTTCAGTACAGCTTATCATCCTCAGACAGACGAACAATCTGAGAGGACCATTCAGATCCTCGAAGATATGCTTAGAGCCTGCATGATTGAGTTCAGGGGTTCATGGGAAGACCATCTTCACTTGGCCGAGTTTTCTTATAACAACAGCTACCAGGCAAGTATAAAGATGGCACCTTTTGAGGCACTGTATGGGAGGAAGTGCAGGTCACCGATTTGTTGGGATGAAATCGGTGAGAGGAGCCTATTGGGACCAGAGATGCTGATGCAGACTACAGAAAAGGTCAGAGTTATCAGAGAGCACCTCAGAGCAGCTCAGAGTAGGCAGAAGAGTTGGGCAGATTCTCAGAGGAGGCCATTGGAATTCGGAGTTGGAGATCATGTGTTCTTGAAGATTTCACCGACCAAGGGAGTAATCCGGTTCGGCACTCGTGGGAAGCTAAGTCCGAGATATATCGGCCCATTCGAGATATTGGATCGAGTGGGAGATGTGTCTTATCGATTGGCATTGCCGCCATCGTTGGACGGAGTTCATAATGTTTTCCACGTGTCTCAGTTGAGGCGGTATGTGAAGGATGATAGCCATATCTTGGATCATTCCGAACTGGAGTTACAACCGGACTTATCATATCAGGAGCATCCGATGGCCATCTTGGACAGAAGTGTGAAGACACTAAAGAACAAGGCTATACCTTTAGTGTTGGTGTCTTGGAATCGGCATGTGCCGGGAGAAGCTACATGGGAACGAGAGGACGTTATCCGAGAGCGATATCCTCAACTCTTCACCACTTGGTAAGATTCTTTCCTTCTATTCTTCGTTATCTTCCGTCATATTCTTATCCATCTGTTTCCTTTCCCTTGTTGCCTTTCACTTTACGAAATTTCGAGGACGAAATTTTTGTAAGGTGGATAGATTGTAATACCCCGTTTCCAGAATACGTACCTTGTTGCGTATTCAGCTTTTCAGTCGTATTCTTCGTTTTACTTCCCGTATTTAATCAATTTTAATTTCAAATATCATTTCCTAATATATTAGATTTTATGTGATTTTCTGGAATTTTCTGGAATTAAAATGAATTTCTTCAAAACCGGTGTCGACCAGCGCCGCTGATCAATTTTCTGATTTTATTTTCCAAACTGTTAGGAATTTCCAGAAAGTCCTTTAGACTTTATGAATGAGGATCATCTTTCTTAACTAAAGCCTTTTTCTGAGAAGTTTACGATTTTACAAAAATTCTTACGGAGTCGGTAAATTACTGGTTCCGGGATTTTTATAATTAAAATTATAAGGTATTTCTCAAAAAGGATTTCATTTTAAGTCTTCTTATATTATTATAGATTTTTGGTGAAAATTAGGAGTCGTTCCGAGATACTTGAAATTCGGACGATTTCGGTATTTTCCGAAATGTTTTCCGTACTTTCGACCTTGACCCGGGAACCCGCGGTTTTAATATTATAATTTTCTGAGTTAGAGAAAATATCCTTTCAATTTAATTTTCTTTCCTTTTTCCTTTTTCCATTTTCCTTTCCTTCTTCATGAAGCCAAAGGATTTTGAATTTCCAAAAGTCCATTTTTCTTTCCAAAATTGCACTTCCACACACTTCCTCATTAATGACCTTCATTAATGACCTCCACCTCATCTCCACATGGCCACTTGTGAGTGGCCAAAGGTGACACCTCACATCCACTTGGCTCCATTTGATTGGTCAAGAAAATATCTCATTTCACACTTTGCACAAAAGCCCCTCTCTATTATTTAATTACTTCTCCTTTACAAACTCAAATCCTATTTAAACAAAACCCTTTACATTTTTATCCTTTTCTTCATTTCCTCAAGAATTCCACACTTAGCAAAATCCCTCTCCTTCTCTAAAGCAAACCCTAGGTTCTCTTCCATCTCAAGCAACTACAACTTGTTGATTTGGGATCGTCCGGGTTATCGCCGAGAATCACCAACTTGATTCGGAACCTCCGGAACTCGTAGAAATTCCTAACGACCGTTTGAGGTGAGTATTTTTACTCACCAAGACTCGTAATTTTCCTAGTATATTTATGATGATAGATCATGTCACGATATGTTATAAAAATCGTATTTTTATCTATCCAAAACACCCACTACAAAAATCTGATTTTTCAGAACAGACCATAATTTATTCCAGAACTCCGGTCGACCGGCCCCATGGGGGCAGTCGACCGATGTGCACAAACGTGCACAGATTTGGGCTAGCGGTCGACCGGTTAACCAACCAGTCGACCGGCTTAGGAGACCTGGAGCTCACCTGGAGCTCACATTCGGTACGGTCGACCGGCAGTCGACCGGTACTCGACCGCCAGTGCAAAGCCCAGTCGACCGGCAGTCGACCGGTCAATTCTGGAGCTCACGCACTTTGGCCAGTCGACCGGCAGTCGACCGGCACCCTACCGCCTTCACAATTCCCGGTCGACCGGCAGTCGACCGGAGGTCGACCGATAGGCTAAACCTGGGCCAGAATTCTGTTTCCTTTTCTGTTTTAAATTTTGATCTTACATTGATACATATGTGATATGTTAATCTTGTTTATGCTTCATAATTGCTACCACATGACATGTTACTTGGTGAACATCACCACTTATACTTCATGACTTGATATCATGTATTTTCATGTTAGAACTTGTTAATTGATACGTATCTCCCCACTTTATCATGCCATCACTTATACCAAGCATGATACACTCGACTTTTTGCATAAAATGGACCAACTTATACATGGGTCGGGGGGAAACATGCGGATATCGATATGTGTTCGTGTTTACAGTGGCTTTAGGTATATTGTACAATCATGTTTCCGGTCTGACCTGAGGGCCTCCAGGGGACCGAGGGGAGAGCTGGCTCCCTTATTCCTTACTTCATTATTATAAAGGGCATCCATAAGTCCCTCCTGGATAGGCCTCGCGGCTGTTTCCGTCTCCATGCAGCGGAATACCCTTGACCGTGGTCCCGGGCAAGCACGGGACCCACTGTAAACATAGTTCGTCGATACAACCGCTATTTCCAATAACAACCTTGTATTACTAGGATATGGATGTATGTGTGTGGGATGTACACTCAAACACATACCTAGATATCACAGTAAGACAAGTAATAATAATAAGGTATTACTTGTAGATCTCTTGCATTAGGACTTGTCTTTTATGCTTTATATCTATTATTGTTCTATCTTACTTACATGTCCTTTAGCCACTTGGCCACAGCTTGTTTATTATTATATGTCTTGATTCCTTGGATTTGCATATTCAGATTCCGAGACCTGGAACGAAGTGGATCCTTCCACGGAAGATCAGGCATACTTCAGTGAGCAGGCTGACCAGCTCTTCTAGTTCCCTCGTGCCGTACTCTTCATTTTGGCTCACGCGTCTCCATTTCTTACGTGAGCACCTTGTGTAAAGCTTTGTATATATTCTTTTGGACTTGGTTGTGAAAACAAAACACTTGTAAAGTGTAACAGTTATCATAACTTGTATAACTTTGTATTTGTACTTTCTAGTTGGCATATGAATATACCACGCTTTGTGTTATACTCTGATTCTGTATTGTACTTTTATGCTTAGCGTATATACGTGGGGGCAGTTCTGACCTACGTATATACGTCGCAGTGACGTGTCCGTATCCGCCAGGATCGGGGCGTTACAAAAACTCTTTTAAAACTTGTTGCTAAAACACTTACGAAGATGGGAATTTTTACTCTTAAAAATCTTAAGAAACCAGCTCAAGAGATGGGAATTATACCCTCTCAAAAATCTGCCCGTTGCCAGCCAGGAAAGGGCAAAACTGCCCTTTCGGTCGACCGCCTGGTCGACCGCCAACGGTCATTTTTATGACCGTTGTGCCTCCGGTCAACCGCCAGGTCGACCGGCCCCCACCCGAGAGTGGGGTGCTTTCAGTAGGTCGACCGCGCGGTCGACCGGCCGAATAGGCTGGCCTTTGTGCACGTCCCGTGCACATCGGTCCACCCCGCCGATCGACCGACCACTGGTCCGATCGACCGCCAGTTGATCTGGCAGAAGAAAACAGGTATGAAAACTTGGTTAATTTAATACCAATTAAATCCCATAAAATCACATAAATTCCGCAAAAATAAATTCTTATAAATTTTTGAAATACAAATATGTGTGACTAGAATTCAATACATATTATATACAATTCGAATTATTTTTGTGATGTTGAAATTTGCCTTAAATACAAAATCAGTATTTTCCAAAACATGGATTTTTGAAATGGAAAACCGTTTTCTCCAAAACTTGTTTAAATATAAAAATATGATATTGAAACAAATTTGAAGCATATTGTATATGGATAGAATCTAATATACATATAAGATATATATATATATATATATATATATATATATGTTTTTAACATGAAATCTAAAACTGGTTAAACCGAAAACCAAACCAATAAACTTTAAACTTGTGTGTATATGTGAACTTGAGCATATCAACACTATCTAATCTTTACAGTGATGTAAACATACTAAACACAAACCGATGTCTTCTTGTAGAGCTCCTTCTCCAAGTCGACTCGATCCAAACGCGATCCAACGAGCTTGACTCTAACCGAGTACTAGATGCGATCTTGACGCTCGAGCTCTTGAATCAACACATGAAAGCTTTAAAACTCCTTTGTTGAAGCTAATCACCTGCTAATATCTTGGTCAAACACTGAAACTACTTAAATACAAGATTATTAGTAAACTATAAATACATGAGTTAATCATTATCAAAACTAGAGTGATGGGCCTCTAGGCCAACACAAGTCATATCCACCTGTATTAAACACAAATAAATTACCTTGTGAGTGCTTCTTTTTTGTATATCTTTATTTAATGTCAATTAGCTAAATTATTTATTTAAGTCCTGATATGTAACATATTTACAAGTTGCATAATTTCAGGGCTCACTATTGTATCATTATAGATCTTTTTCTCGAAATTATTTATCTTAAAATTATGCCTCATTATTATAAATCTTTAAATATATAATTACTGATTCTTGTAAAGTTAATTATCCAAATTGTTAACTGATTGATTTCTAGAAGAATACTTATAAATAATTATGAATCGTAAAATTTTAGAAAAAGGCATATTTAAACTCTGAATATTATTGTGAGCATTTAACCTTTAAGTAAATTTTAATTCATAGAATAATTGAATTCATTTCTGGTAAGTTATTTAGGTAAAGTTAATTATTTAAACCACTTAATTAATCTCCATGTAGTATAAAAAAGTACAAACTTCCTTAATTTAGTTATGTATAAATCTTATACCTTGGATCTTTTGTTTATGCCTGATCCGGTCATGTAAGTTTATTTTCAATGTTAGTTTCTAAATTCAGGAGATTGAATTGTTTGGGATTATTAAAAAAATCATTATTTAGAAAATAATTATAAACATAATTATAAATGTGAAAATTTATGAAAAGCCTATTTTAAATGTTGGATATAATAATGTGTGATTTCTTTGCTAAATCTATTTAAATAAATTATGTTACTGGTGTTTAATAAAATCATCATGTTTACATATTAAACAAAAAGTTTTCTTTTTTAAATAAATTATACAATTTATAGAATATCTGAATGGATATTTCAGTGATTATTTATTTTTCTTGAGCATTTATTTTACTTAATTTCGTAGTGAGTGTTTTAACTTTTCTACAAGTTTTGTTATATTTAACTATTATTCATTTTTAATTATTATTAATGCATACTAGTTATTGCTCATATTAGTATACACATTAAATGCTAATTGGAATGTCACTGTGAGTGTCTTTCTTCATTTTAAATAAATCATCTTCTACTATACATAAACTTATCATGTTAAATTATTAATTAAATATTTCGTATAATATTGGAGGATTAAGCTTCTTAAATGCCAGAAACATTGTAATTTTTCATGATTTAAATACTTGTACAAGTGATTGAATATTTTACTCTAGATTATTCTGTTCATGCCTGCATTCATGCTCATCCTATACATCATGATACCATTTGAAAAACTTGACTGATTATATATGATATTTATCTAATAAACATACTGTCCATGTTACTAAAGTTGTTGGGAAATATTTTTATACGGTAATAACATCGTCCTGCTTATCATGTCATCTGACATCATTTATCCTGACTATACTGTTGATGTTGTTACTATGACTATCATCGACTTATCCCAGTGATGTAGGTAATTGTACTTAAATTAATCTTGATAAAATAATAACATGGTATTAAACAACTTACACCGGAACTGAAAAAATTGATGGAAGAGATAATGTCTGTATTTTGGGTGGACCAAGGATATATGTTGCGCAGTCGAAGAGGGTTCCACTTCAGGGTTCCCGTGGGGTGACCGACATCCCATCCTGTTCCTGTTCTTATTCCTGTTATACATGTTATACATGTTACCTGCTTTGTTTATATGTTATCTGACTACCTTGCGATAGGACCTGGTTATGTACCAGGAGTTTGGGCCGTGGTCCCGGGTATGTACGGGACCCCCTTAAAATACCGACAATATCTCCAACCAATCAGTTTCAATAACGTAGGATCTCAATTGACATGTATAATAAGCGTAGTATGGGATGCGTTTACTACATGTGACAATTGGTGTTCGCTGACATAAATAATAATAAATCTTGTATAATACTTTGTGTATTGATTGTATACTCACTTGTTATATACCTGTATGCCATGATAGAGACTTGACCTGATATATAATTGTGACAGATTGATCCACTTACTCTTAAGTTATGTACTGCTTGTATCTTAACACTGTGATATGCTGATTAATGTTATATGCTATGTTGTCTTTTAATTCCAATTTTATTTATGATATTTCTCATTCAGCATATTTTATACTATCAGTATCACACTTGATCACATGTGTACCATTCCCTTATTTTTACACACTCATTGAAAGTTCGACTCCCTGAATTTGCACATCTAGGTATATAGTTGTTATATTTTATTGTTCAGGTATTTAGGGAGGAGCTTCCGCATTACGAGGAGCGGGAGTTCTCTTTTAGATCATCCATTTCTGGTATTATATCATACCTTTTTTTAGTCTGTTGAGTTCTATTGATTCTCTTTAGCTTGGACTCTATATTATTCTATTGATTTGTTCGCAGAATAATATTATCATGTGTGAGAATTATATGTATTATTGCAGTGACTTTATTGTCTTTATTGTTAATTTACTTGTTTAGGTCACTTTAGGCTTAGCGTATATACGTGGGGTATCTTCTTCGCGTATATATATCGCCGACTCTCGTCGCGTTTCCGCTCCAGTATATTTTGGGAAGCAGGGCGTGACAGCTGCCATTACATCTCTGTGTTTATTTATTATCATGTGTGGACATCTATATGTGTTATTGCAGTGATCATGATTTACTATAATTTATTTTAGTAGATTTATATAACTCGTTCGGGTTACTTAAGGCTTAGTGCGTATATGTAAGGTACTTTCTTGCGTAAAGCGTCACCGACTCTCGTCGCGTTTTCGCTCTAGTGTATTTTGAGAAGCGGAGCGTGACAGTACGTGTGTCTCAATGTAACTCTCTCTTTCTCTCTCTATATATATTTCTCTCTCTGTTAATGTACTTCTCGGTGTATCTATGTGTGTGTGTGTGTGTTTCCCTGTATCTCCCTCTCTCATTCATTATTTCCCTGTGTCTCTCTCTAAATTATGCAAGACTCATTGGTGCAACCTGAATCCGGATTTGTGTTCGCAGTGGACCCGACATGTAGGGTGATTTGGGGATTTGGACCAGTTCGTGCAGTGCAGACCGATACAATAGAGTGACCAATACCTAGATCCGCGATATTTCATGTGAGTGTTCACTTTACTAGTTTGATTTATTTGTGTCTTTATTTGTATCATTTCAAGTGAGTATTTACATTTCGTACTATTGTTAGTTATCTGCTAGTGAGTGTTTATTCATTTGATGTTGTTATTTGTTCATCTTTGTTAGTGAGTGTTTTTACTTTCTTTAAACATATTACGTAATAGTGTTAAATTAATTAATTATGTCTGTTTAACATTTGTGAGCATTTATTTATGTTGTGATTTATTTATTTATTTTTATCAATGAGTGTCTTACTCTTTTAGCAGATTAGATTAGTTTGGGTAGCAATCTTATAGACATGTAGCAGATTATTAGACACGGATTGTTATACTGAAGGGAGTTTAGATTGTGTTATTGATCAGAGGTAATCTTGATGTTAAATGTATATGGACTCGGTACTTATTCACCAAGATGTTAGTTGTTTTATTTCATTTCATGTTTAGTCATTTATCATTTTTGATTTGGATCTAGTTAAGATGAATGTTAGACTGTTTATTGGATTGATCTTGAGTTTGATTGATTAGTAATTGTGGTTAGATGTGCAAATTTTATATGAAGTATTTATCAGAATTCATGTTAGTTTAATTGGTGATAATTTAGATGAGGATTGGATTTTGAGAATTTGAGTGTATTAATAAAAATGAGAGATTTATCGGTTAATCGAACTCATGGATTGATCTCTTAATGCTTGAATTTATATATAGACTTAATTAGAATTAGAGTAGACCTAAGACTATATTTTTTACAATGAATATTGATTAGTATTTAGATGAGATTGATAATGATTGGATTATGATCAAATGTGTGAGTGTCTTGCCTTTGATTTTGATGTGTACGATGAGACTGATTTTGGACCATTAGAAGCAAGAATTTCTGGATTCACTCATTTATTAGTTTATCAGAGTATTAATAATTTCTTATTGATGTAGAGGATTGGATGTAGAGATATTCTAAATTTTATGTTATTTGAGGATATTCTACTATTTAGTTATGATATTGAATTTTGTTGACTTAGTTTGATCTTGAGGATATTCGTTGGACTTCACTTCTTGATTTACTCTTAATTAATTTAGTTATTCAGTTATAGAGAACGATATTCTGATAGTGATCTCATCGGTATTAGTGACTCATTATTTTCAGAGTTTTACAACGGATATCAGATATCAGTTATTAGTGGCACTAGAGTTGTTAATGAGATAGTTGTTATTAATGAGACAGTTATTATTAGTGTTCCCCCATTAGTCTCTGATGCTTGTACATTCTGTTGTGGGAGTGTCCTCCATTCGGAGATGTCAATGTGAGCACCAGCCATGGGCTCCCTCTTGATTAGCCTGCAAGCAATCAAACCCTCTGCTGTGGGAGTATCTCCCGCTCGGAGTCCCCTCCATACTGATAGGAGTGTCCCCCATTAGTCCCTGACTCTTATATGTCCCATTACAGGAGTGTCCCCCACTCGGAGGTGGCAATGTAAGTACCAGCCTATGAGCCCCCTCTCGATTATCTTACGAGCATTCAAAATCCTCCGTCATGGACTGTTCTCCACTCAGAGTCCCTACTCTGCTGTAGAAATTTTTCCCTCTCA